>JAUNZM010000105.1:1897500-1900000 GCA_033459285.1 Clamator glandarius
TAAAAAAAAAAAAAAGAGAAAAGCACAAAACCCCATTCTCTACAGTATACACGAAAGGTACCTCTGAACCAAAGAGTTCAGGGCAGGACTAGTGATGGGATTTATAAGGGTGCGAGGTTCATTTGGCTTTGTCATTGTTGTGTCCACAATTAAGTAGCTTCCTTGTTATGTATTTATTTTACAGGGATTTTGTAAAGAATACAAAATCAGTTTTCATATCCATCCAGAGTCTTGATTGTAAGACTGGTCATACTATTCATAAACCCTCAGGCTTCTCCCTTGGAATTTCAAGGAATTAATTTTTCACTAAACACCTGCTAAAAGGCAATGCTGTTGCACTTGGGCATACAATTTAATCTTTTTGTGCTGTCTCCCAGCACTTTCATTGCTGTCTATGGATTTCGCATGCAGGGAAAATCTGAGCCCAGCACTAAAGAGACGAGGACAAAAACTAGTATCCATACAGTCAGACTGAAAAAAAAAAAAAAAGAGGAGTGTTTTAAATATGCCCTCTTCCATAAAAGGCTCAGACTTTCTCCATGTTCCTGACAGGTAGACAGATAGGACTGTTTATTAAAAAAAATTGCAACACACGTGTGAGCTGGGATATAGTAGTTTATAGCACTGAAACCAGAGGAATCACTATGTGCAAGTGTCTATTATATGCTGAACTACTCTGCTGTATATAGTATTAACTTGTATTGCCTTACTCACCTCATACAACAGAATCCAAATTAGGTCCCATTATTACATTGAAGGCTCACACTCAACAGCAGTTAAGCTTCTTTGAATGGATTCCCTATTGTATAAAAAGTATGCCAGTCTTTGACTGCCAAAATCAATTAGTCACATTCATTATGCCTCTATTTATTAATGCTGTACACTTTATAATGCATTCGCTGCTGAACAAAGAAAGTTATAAAATATCAAATATGTGTTATGATTGTAATTATAGCAAAAGAAGTAATGATCTCTTTTAGTCGCTAAGTGGTTACAAAGCTCCTGTAAAGATTACGTTAGTGGTGACAGATTTATGATCTTTTCCAAGATGTAATCCTTTCTAGCTCACACTTTTCAACTGAAGAACTATGTGACTGGTTACAGGTTATTGGCTTCAATAGTTATATTCAGCAGAGATTATTGTGCTTCTGCCTCCCATAATCCAAACGCACAATGTAATCTTAACAGATGTGATTTTAATCTGTATTGCACTATTATAATAAAAAGAAGCACCACAAGGCTTTTTACCAGTACAGGGTTTGGTGCTAATTCAATGATGTTAAGAATGACTGACTAGTATTAAAATCCAGCAAATGATTAAACCTAATGTGAAAATGGAGGAAGAACAACATTGGCATTTTTGCAACAGTCGGTTTTGATGGCATTTACTACCAAGCTGTTATACCTTAACTTACAAAAAAATTAATTCTAGCCATCAATGTCATATAGCTATCAATTTTCTGAGTACTGCACAGTAACAATTAAAACCTGCATTATATTTTACCTTTCCCTCATAGACGCTGCTGCATCCCACAGTTTAGGAAGAAGGAAGATTTTTAAAAAAATGTGCTATTAATATGAAGCAGCAAAAAGGTGCTGACATGTATGGAAAAATGAAAGGCCAGGTGAAAAACTTATGAAGGCTCCATATTTCTGTCATAAACAGAATGTGTACAAATTGCACTAGTTTCCTAACCTTGGCTCCCACAGTATAGCTAGTGGCGGTACCCCAGTATTCCTTTTCCAAAAATGTGTCCAGCTCCCTCTGCTTATTTCCACTGCTGACTTTGGCAGAATGTTCCATATTCCATCCACCCTTTTTATGAAAAAAATATTCTCTCTTAAACTGTTTGTCTGCTGTAGTCCAGCCACAGCCTCAGTCATGAACCCTTTGTTTTCAAATTAGTTGCTACTTCAAAAAGCTGACTGGCATCAAACTGATTTCCTTTTAGGAACATAATCCATCTCTCTTAAATCCCTACTCAGACCTTTTTCTATAAGCTAAATAGGTCTCATTTTTCTGTCTTCGCACAGTATTTTTAAGAATGAAAAAAAAATCTTTTTACCAAATGTTCCTTTGAAACTATTTTTTTTCCTCGCATTCAGTGCTCTACTATCCTTTACCCCACTTTGTGCACTCGCAGGAGATATTTCATAATATGGTTACAAGCCCTCTTTTTCACCAGCTGGACCTTGGCAGTGTGACTCTCTCTGCTCAATGAATGCTGCCACATGAGGTTTTCTCCCACTTTGGACCTTGATCTTGCAAGTCGTTACACACGCTGCTAAACCCCTGTGCCGGTGTGTATAGTTCTAGAAACAGAAGTTTTCAGCAGCTTCAAGGCACACAGTCTTGGGCCAAAGTATTTTATGTTTCTGCTGCACTAATGACCTATCTGAGAACCCACTGGGCCAGCCATACAAAACGATGGAAAAGAGAACTAAGGCCCTGTGAAACACTGCTGTGCTGTGCTGCTGGCTGGATGTGTTTGTTACAGTA
>JAUNZM010000105.1:1905000-2037500 GCA_033459285.1 Clamator glandarius
CCATTCTCTCCTCCCTTCACAACTCCAGCAATAATTACATTTTCCTTATAATTTATTTTGGAATAAATGTGTGCTGCACCTGTATATCATATATGGCTCTTATACGCTTCCAGTGTTTTCAGTAGCTTTGGAAAGAGGAGAGTGGCATGCTCACACTGCTTGCAGGCTTCATTTGCCCTTTCCACTCCCCACTTCATCTTCTTTCATGTCAATAATTTTGAACCAATTTTAACCTGTTTCCACTGATTTCTAATACCAGGCTCTCCCATTCACCCCATGGAGGAGCTTTAGAAGGCTGTAGTTCATTGCTGCTCAAGTATGTGAAGAAGTCTTCAGGATAACCACATCAACTGAAATAGCTAATGTAGCAAGCCAAGCTAATTAACAGACAGTGAATTACAATATAGCTACATGAGTAAAAGATACTCAGAAAAAAACACAAGAGCTGCCCACTAATACAGCTAAAAGAGCACCAGAGTCTTGCTACTTAATTGCACAGGCTACTGGCAAGCAGGTTTTAGCTACAACAGATGACTCCAGTTTAGCATCCAAGTCCTACGTTGACTATTCTAAATCAGACTTTATTCATTATAGTAAGCTACTAAGAATGACTTCAGAATCTACAGTTAGTGTTAAACAATATTTGCTTAAAAAAGATTTGAGGAAAATCTTGTTAAAAATTCTGAATGGTATTGGAATTTTGAGCATACAAGCTTGCCATTCTAAACCATTTGATTAAATTTAACCATAGGAAACTCTTCCAAGACCTAATGAAGCAGCAATTACATCTGAAGAGGGAGCCAAGCCAAGAATTCTGCCATTCCAATAGCTTCCCTTTGAACATCATGCTACAATATCTAATCTGCTCAGTTTTGAGTTTACATATACAATAAATCTCTGAGCTTTTGAATTTGAACAAAATAAACCATATAAAGAAACACAGTACTAATTTTTCTTTTATATATTTTAGGAATCTATTGTTTAAAAAAATACATAGTCTTAAGATTTTAAATATCCCCCAAAAACCCCTGTGCATGAAATAGAATCCAGATGAATTTTAAAATTATGCAAGTATTTTCTGGGTCTGCCTGAAAAGCAGATGCTGCCTCCATGCTCACTTCCCATCTTCCACAGTACCTTAATATGAATTTTGACAAACAGATAAAAAAAAAGAAGAAGAAGAAAAAAGAAATAAGGATAGAGTGAATGTTAATATTTTTTAAAACAAATGCTGGACCTAGTCCTGATTTCACTTCCTTTGTCATTAGGATTTGCTTACACTTCATCAAAATCACCTACTTGGTAACTCACTGAAGAGAGCATAGCTGTGTTGATGTAAGCAGGATAAGAAAAAATCCTACCACTTTCCTTTTTCATTATGAGGGGGAACTGTTAAAACTGGATAATGGTTCCATTTGTCATGCCCTCAGCAAATGCAGATTTTTTTGTCTTTTCAGTATCATTATTATGCTGCACAAAGATAACCCTTTTTGTGATTTAAGATGCAGCTAGAGCAGTCCAAGTACAGCCAAATCGATGAAGGCAATCTTGCTATATTTCCAGTTTTCCAACATTTCTTTATTACATGTAATATAATGTTTTAGCATAATAACTCAGAGGTCTTGAGATATGGAAGACAGAGAAATAATGTTGAAAAGCAATTCTTCCATCTGGCTTTCACCACATCAAGCACAAACAGTGAACTTAAACACGAAAATACAATTTGCTCCTTCTAAAGCTGACATCTTTATCTCTTGCAAAGAACACGCATTTATTTCCAGTGCCTCAAGGTAAAGACTAAGGCATCTATCACAAGAACAGTGAGTATCTGAAGGATTTGGAAGCAATCTTTTCATAATGTTTCTTTGCAAGGGAAGCAGGGTTACTCAAAATTCACAGAGATTATTAAGTTTACATCCACACAGCAGATATGGTACCACATTATTTCCCATCAACAGTGTTCTCACCTGCTGAGAATCTCTCTTTGGTTCAAGACAGCCATTCATTATGAGGCATTAGCACTCTACTGCACAGACCAAAGTAATGCCCCATCAGTGAACTGGGCAAGCCCATAATACCCACACTCAGCTCATGAGGACTGTGTTTACCTATCTTTCGAGCCCTTCAATTTGGTGATTTAATAGGCAAGCAATTTCTTACTTCAGCAGATTTGTTCTATATTATCAAGTCAGGTATTTCTGGACAAATGTGTGGGTGTTTAAAAGACTTAGAAGGCTCCCAAAAGCTCTGCTGTATCAGTGGAGTAGTCACTGACAGCAGGGACTCTTTTATGACAAGAAAAGCTGATCAGTTGCAAGTTTTCCTATTGATGAATCCAGCTCTTCACCCAGTCTAAACTAAGCCTGTGGGTTTTGTGTTTTTCTTTTTAGCTTTTTTTGAGGCCTGCAGGAAGTTATGAAATAGATTTTTCTAGTCCTCCCAGGAGCAAGGCCAGGTTCACATCTTGACCCCAGAAACAAAGCAGTCTGAAAGCCAGTCTTCCCTGCCTAACATAAAGCAAACTAGAACATGCAACACAAGGCTATAATAAGTGTGAGAAATGTC
Organism: Clamator glandarius; assembly: GCA_033459285.1. Lineage (NCBI taxonomy): Eukaryota > Metazoa > Chordata > Aves > Cuculiformes > Cuculidae > Clamator > Clamator glandarius. The sequence continues at coordinate 1,907,566 of JAUNZM010000105.1, forward strand.
AAGCAATGTATAAATATTGAGGAGGAGAAATAATAAAACCTTGCCATATTAAAAACTCCAGCAACAACAGCACCAAACAATACAATTTTGGCTCTGCTACAGTCTTTATTACCAAGGCTGGAAGCAAAGAGTGCTTAGTTGGAAGGAGGATTTCAATTCCAAATCAATCAAAAAGAAATTCTTTATTGTAGGGTGTTACTTTTTTTTTTTAGATATTTCAGTCATGTTATTCTGTAACCATTCCAGCATATATTTGGGTACTGTAATGTACCACTACATATAGACACTCATAAGACATAGTAATGAAAATACAAAATAACCCTTATAGGACTGAATCTCCTCTCAGCAACAGTAATGTAAATCAGCTAAGGCAACTGAGGGACACTGATGTGAAACTTGAGTGAAGAAAGAACTGGCCTCTGAAGCTTTGAATAAGCTGCCCAAAATGTTTTAGAAATATGAAGAGTACAGGAGCTTGGAAGTCAACAGAGGTGTAAAAATGATAAGCCATATTTTTCATGGTGAAATAGCATAAAATATGATCCCAGAATATATAAATACTGAAGTAAAAGTTGCTACCAAAAGCATCAACAGCTCAACACAAGTAAGAAACTAGATTCTTATGAAAGACCACAGGACTGGAACAGCTAGTTTCCTTTAGCATGAGTGACAGTGGTGCTTTGTGCAAATCCCGTGCATGGTGATGGAATACGATTCCTGAAATTTCAATGACCTTGATGTACAATATTTACGTCTACACCTTTAGCCTCTTGCACATAATGAGATGCAATCTTCTAGCTTTATGCACTTCACCAGGCATTCAATTAGAAAAATCAAATTTTTGGGGGAAGGAAAAATGCTAAGCTATTTAGACAGAAGGTAGTGAATCAAAAATTGCAAAACTTCAGCTTTCAAAAATAGCCTAAGTGACCTCTTACAATACTCTGACCACTCCATCACAAGCAGGAGGCAACCCCTGTGAAGAGCGATTTCTGGCAAAGTTCTCTCTTCACAGATGATGCACAGCTTAAGCTATAATGAGTTTTTGGGTTACAAATGCTGAACGCATTAATATTCCTTGATGATAATTATCACAGTATAAGCACCTTTCCCAATGTGAGTAGCATAAAGCAACTGAAGCAGCATTTTTACTACATTTGAAACAAGCTGGAAAATGGGATTTTCTACTCTCGTAACCTGAGGTCAACATACATCAAGCTATGAATATTAAATACATCTAGCCTATATAACTATATAGATCTTTCCATATATTCACACACATGCATGCAATTAACACTCTAATTTTTTGAATACTTAAACAAATACACCATACATGTGACCATGATTTCCCAAGCAAAATAAACCCAAGATTTTAAGTAGGGCTCAAATAATCTGCAAACAGGCTACAACACTAATTCTTTGAAAGTGAGTTATGTTATTTGTCTATAATATTTTTTTAAAAGCAGGTATTAGACTCAGATACAAATTGAAAATTAAAAAAAAAAACATATTCACCCAAACACATAATAAAATTTGCAGAAAACCACTGCGTTCTACCTTCAGGGTTTAAACTAACTGCTACATGCAACACTAAGTATGGGTTATACTCACCACACATAGCCATTCTTTTTTTATGAACACTTAAAAATATTCTTCAGTGGGCCCAAATTCTTGCACACAGCTCACAGACTAAGTAGTGAGTAGGAGGACTGGAGAGATCCCCAGGAAACAGAGGAGCTGGAGCCTCAAGCCCGGCAGCTGAGCACCTGCAAAGTTGTTTCTTACCTGTTGCTGCACCTGGGAAACTTCAGAACCACTGTGCTGCCTCTGCATGGGGCAGGAATTTACTCATCCAGGCAGCAGCAAATCTTATGATTTAACAGCCAGACAGGCTCACCCAACCTCACAGCCTACTCTTAAACATGAACAGGGGCAAGAAGTGTGCATGTCACGTCAAGCACCTAAAACATGCAAATTATCCCAAGAACAGAATACCCATCACATCACATATGGAACCCAAGCTCCTTCCAAAGATAACATGAGATGTGCTTCTCTAAACAGTACAAATGGGCTTGACTGTATTTTAAGTGCAAGACATTTAATTATTATACAAGTACTTACTGAGGATTAATTAGCATACAACAAGGATCTGAAACATGCAGAGGTTTGTCAAAGAAGACAGGGTTTCTAATGATTTATTATTGTTTGATTAACTACATCATGCAGCAACTATTTTATTAAATCTCTATTTTGCATACTACAGAGCCTAAAAGCATTATCTAGTGATGCACTAACTTAGTCTCAGAAGAGGGTAACAACTTGATCTTTGCTTGCCTTTCACCCCCAACTCAGAAAATGCTCATTGTTACAAATGATGTATTGGTAAGGAGCCTTTAAAATATCACACTGTGAGTTGCAGGTTTTTTATTAAATGCTATAATGCTGTTTTAATATTCTGTGCAAATAAATGCAGCTCAGCTTTCTTCTGACAAAATAGGAGTCAGTTTGAACTCTTAATCTGAAAAATAGGAATCAATTCTGGTGTTCCATGGGTGTGAAATCAGATGAATTATGCCATGTTGTCGTGCACTTCTTTTAGGAAATATGCTGTACTACCATTTCAAGAACTAATGCATAATTTTTACTTATGTGCTGCAACGTGTCTCAAATTCCCATTTGAAAGTATGGGAAGGTTTTGAGGGAATCTTTGCTAAATATTTAACAGCGCTATTGGCTTATTAAATACTGTAATGTGAAAGCCATGAAAAGATGATATAAAGCACATGCAATTTTTTTTCACTTAACATTGGTGCTCACTTTGAACACTGTCAAGCCCATTCATCAGAAGAACTGATGCATTCTAAGAAGTATTCCTTCTTATTAAATAAATGTAGCAATGGCATTTTGCTATTATAAAAATGATTAAATCCCTTCTTGGTTAATTGTGTAAGATCTGTTCCTCTGCAGTTAGAATTGCCTCTCCATCCTCCTCGCTAAAACAACTGAAAAGATCACGTCTGGAAATTAAGTGTGATGTAGTGAAATCAGGCTGGCACAAGATATATTGCTTATTTGAAAGGCAAGCCTAGGGGAAAAAAGAATCAGGTACAGAACATGCAGCTTTGGTTTATCATACAGAGAAACTGCATGGCTGACCATTTTACATGTAGAAAAATGAATGTATTTTTCTGCACATCACAATACATTTGACAACTAGATAATATAGTGACAGTCACTTTAAAAATACAGACGTAAGACTGAAAATATCCTATAAAAATAAACACTTCAGTTAAACCAAAATGAAAGTAATTCGGTTCACAAAACCAGATGTGTTTCAGTAGGAATCACTGAAAAAAATTAAATCCACAATGAAATATATTAATACAAACTAACAAAAAAAATCTCTTGGCATGGAATTGCCTGCAGAGTGTGCATTTATTCTGTAAACACTGTAACAATGATTATCTGTCCTTCCAGCTCTCAGTGGAGATTCTTGCTTTTGAAAATGTCTTGTGGTGTCTTACTAAATTCAGGCTATTTCAATTAGTATTTCTGCACATTAAAAATTAATTGTATTAAAGAGTGGATTAAGGTTTAAATTTCAATTCTACAGTGTGTGTGCTAAAAATGACAGCTAAAAATCAATGCTCTCTGGCCCATAATCGGAAGTTTGTGTGACTGAATAATGTAGAACTGGCGTCAGTTTTAAAAGAATTGATAGTTCAACTCAAGGCATGTCAGCTCTAATTCCTGATTTAAATGGGAATGCTATACAGTCACATTATTAAGCTAAAGAAGAAACTGAAAAAAAGCTGCCTTGCAATGAAAAAAATGTGTCATCTTCATAAAGATGGAAAAAATCCAAATTACAGCTCGAAATTCACATTTGGTGTCACCAAGGGAAAAGAGATGTTTTAATGGGATGACGACTTCATTATGGAAGATATATATTTTTTTCTGCATTTAGAACATGTTGCTACAATACCACCCGGAATTGCAATTTAGGCCCCAATCTTACAAATGCTTGCATAAAAGGAAGCTTGTGGCATCTATTCATGTGAATAAAATCATATGCTCACTTCCACATTTTCAGGACTTTTTCTTACAACTCCTAATACATAGTGATGCCAGATCCTGGAACATAGGAGAGCCTGAGGACCCTGTGATGATACTGCTTTGGGACTCTTCTCTTCATGCAAACAGCCCCAGCAAGGACAGTACCAAAGTACATGGCCACTTGAGCCACAAGGTGACACACTTGGGAGCCTTGATATTGTGCAAGTCATGCATCAGATCTACTTCTACCCCTTTGCAGAGCACCACTGGGGAAACTGAATCACCAGGCTGCGCTGGGAGGAGCATCAGGAATGTTGCTATCAAATGTTATCAAAAGCATAAGTGACTGGGCACTGGACCACTGCGACGAGAGTATATGGGAATGGACAATGGTTCTTTGTACCTCCACTGTATATGTAGGTCATGGTCTCCTGAGCTGCCCTGTTGATGTAGAACACAGGGCAATTTCTTGGCCACAACACATATGAAACGAATTATTATCTTCCATTTCTTGATCTGGCAAATCAGTTAAAATTTGCCTTCATGGCTGAAAGCTTGTTCTTGTAACACTAAGGCAGAAATCTGTGCTCCTAACATGCTAAAGCTTGTATTTAGACATTACTATTGTAAGCTGGAAAGATTTTTGAAAAGAAAATGCCTTTACAAAAATATCTGTATCTTTACCACAATAATATCTTATACTACTTGGGTAAAACTAAATTTTGCACAAGGTTCCTTAAGATCATGGCACTGGATGATAAATGGAGATCACTGCTATAATTCTTTCTTTGAATGTGAACACAGTGCCAAGAGGAAAGGAAACAGCTCAAGTAAAATAATTTTTTGCACTCTTCTATATTGTAAAATGATGGGGAATAGCAAGAAAGGAAAAAGCATGTTCCACTTGTTATAAATCTGGTATGTTCCTGTCTGAAAATGGTTTGCAAGAAATGCTTGTAACTTGTATCAGCAAAAACTTATTTTTTTAGAGCAAATGATAAACATCACAAGTCTAGTGAACAGACAAAACTGGCATCACTAAAGTATTGCAAAGCCACCCAGGATACCAAACCCTGGACCTGAGCAGTCATTGGTGAGTACCCAAAGAGACAACTTCATGTCCAAAATGTTTTTAAAGATCCCCTGTGCTATGTGGATGTCCAACAGCAAGTTTGGTATCAAGAGGGCAAAGAAGATGGGTTGTAATAACAACAATAAAAAAATAATTTGGTGCAAATGGACGACAAGGTGTAGTAGTCATCCCCATGCAACAATCACCCTTCACTGCAATTTACTGATGTTGCTTCATTACAATACAGCATACAAAGAGGGCAATATTAAGGAATACTATTTAAAGCTACAAGACCTGTGCTGCCAGCTATAGCTGGGACTGAATCAGAACTATAGATTTTTTTTTTAAAAAAAGGTAATTTCAACAGAAAATACTGAAAAATGAAAGATGCAGAAGTGTGTCATTTTACGAGACTTAGCCAAATGCCACAATAAGTGATTCAAAGTAAAGACTGCCAATATGTTTTATAGGGTTGTTATAGGGTGAATCCACAAATTCTTTGCATAAGCCTAACAATCAGTGGTTACAAATTAAAACAAAGGAAAGACAAGAAAACAAGGAAGACAAGAAATGCAACTCATTTCAGCAAGGGAGAAAATGAATGTTTTCATACGATAGAAAAACATACAGAAATTGAGCGATTTGTGCAAGATACAGGACCTGCAGAATAGATGGACCTTGAAGCAACTTTCAGAATTGCAGTGACAAATTTTTAAGAGGAATTAGCCAATGTTATTGACTCATGGAAGCCATCACAATTTCTGTTAAATTTCTTTCTGTTAACTGGTTCTGACTGGGGAAGAAATGAAGGATGATTTTTTTTTGTGTGGAGAAGGTGAAATCAAGAATAGAAATCAGCTGGACTGCATCTCTGAGAAGTGATGATACAGTAAAAGAGAAGGAACAATTTTCTTAAATTGGCCTCTGAAATGGATAGGAAACATGAACCAAATCTGGGAGCTCTAAGGCAAGCTGTAGAATTCCCCATTAGCCAAGAGATAATAAAACCCACAAATAATGTTGTAGGTTGCTATTACAGCTTTACAGCTCTTTTCCTTCTTAGCATACAATAACTGATTTGTCCTGAAAAGTCTCTGTGGATAAGTACTGTCTACATTTCACATTTCAATGACTTGTTCTAGGCTACTGATTGGGAATGCTGGAACCACCACAAACTTGCACCCATGCTGACTCCTGTTTCAACATTCTGAAACAAAAATTGTCTTTGTAGCTTGTCAGCAAAGCCTTGGAAAACGAGACTTGAAAAAAAGGAGTTTACCCTCCAAACGAGAAAGGAGTAAGCCATAAAGCATAAGGAGGGGGGGGGGGGGGGGAGAGAGAGAGAGGGAGAGGGAGAGAGAGAGAGACACTGTGTAAAGCCGTGAAAAAGTTAACTGCATTTGTAGGAGATAATGGCATAGAAGAAGTCAGAATCAAGGAGCCTTCCAAATCTGCTTTTTAATAAAATAAATGGGAAGGATATACTTAAGAAAAAAGGGCAGCTAGAATATGTTGAGAGTGCTTCTCTTGTCAGAGAAGAGGGCAGCTTCTACTGAAGCTTTAGGTTGAAGAAGACAAAGAAAATCACCAGCCCACAAAAAGGTTGGCCTGGAGGACCCATCGCAAGGGTTGAAAGAGATGCACACGCAGCACAAAAGCAGCAGTTGATGTAAAATACGATAACCTAGGTGACATATTACAGAAATTAGAGTCCTGTTTTCTGTCACCTAATTTATTCCCATGCAACACCATGAAGGATTTTTCCTGGCGGTACAATTCTGGTCTCTACTGCTAGGCATACTCCATCACTGCTGCAAATGCAGAGGCATGTAGAAGTAGAGAACTTTTCCATTACTAAGAAGTATATGTAAGATTAAGTTTTCTAGGCTAGCTCTCTGCCCAAGTCCATTTATTTCTTTAATTTTTCACTTCTATAATTTTCTTTTCATTCTGTTTTCTTTTTAACCTTATTTTTTTAAGCTCAGCTATATTTAATCACAAAAGGTTAAAAATACCATCCCTGTTAATCCTGACTTGAAGAATACCTGCACACTAGGAGCAATGTGGGTTAAAAGTTCAAATTTGGCAGGGGAATGTCACTCAGCTGAAGAGAAGAGTATTTAACTGCTCTGGTGAAAATTGGTTTTGATTTGATCATGTTATGACAGTTTGCAAATCACACTTTGCACTAAGTGATATTTGGGTTAGGCTTTTAACCAAACTTTGAAGCAAATGGAAGGCTGCATTGCCTCTGAATGAGTAATTGAATGAGGTAGTAAACATCAACATCTCCCAAGTTGTTCAATGAATTACGCAGTGCTCTTCAGGAGTCTCATCTGGGGGATTTGGAGGGGAATGTTTTTTCACAGTTATCTGATGTCTTGGCACTCGCACAGGTGTGCAACGAAAAGCAACGAAGCCAGAAACACAGTGGGTTCATTGTGAAGGTTGCCTGTGAGAGGGTTGGGAGAAAATGTGCCTAGCCAAACAGCTAGTTATTAAGAATATACTACTGAGGTCCCAAACTTGTTACAACACTCTGATAAAGTGCTGTGCAAGAGAAAATTCAAATGGTATGGCTAGGCACTGAAAAAAAGAAAACCAAACCCAGGATGTTATAGGCACATCCTTAACTCTGGCCACTGTACATGTGTTTTATGATTGCATTAGATAACAGAAATATACTTTCCCTTTTATCATTCAGTCTAAACCAAACTTGAGATTTGTACCTTTCAGTATAAAGGCAATGAAATGAGGCACTGTTTTTAAGTAAGCTTTGTCCAACACACTATGAATAGCACATTCTGTAAAATCTCTTGGATAAGTAGCACCTATATCGACTTATATTCATGTAATAAAAATAATGTGTTATGTGGCTTTGCACCTTTGAGCAGGTCTCCTTCACTCTGCTCACTGCTTCATCTCCTCTGGGGCTTCTCCTAATGCCCTGAACCACATAATGTATTCAAACAGCAGCTTAGTTAAGAAAAATAAATCTGCCAAAAGGAATGTTTCTTCTTCCTTTCTCCCTATACATTGAATTTACCTCTCTAAGTGCATTAGTTTAAGGCCATGTGACAGAATTACTCAGTTTTGCCCCATTTCTATGTTGGTCCCATGGTTTTACTAGCATATTTCACTAAGAGGGCATATAATAATTTTTCACAGGCAAGAAACCTGAGACTGAACTTTAAGCGTTTTACACTTTTGTGGAGAGAAAATTTTAATTTGGTAATATTTACATTTCCCATTTGGCAATTAGATTTTTTTTTATTATTATTTCACAGACATATCTGTTTTCCTGGTTGGTAAAGTAGCTGTTTCACAAGCTGAAGGAGGTGCTAGATAGCCTGTTCAGCTTGTACATACATGAATACACCCATGTACATAAGATGGTGCATTCAATCACAAAACAACTTGTATTTTAAGTAGGTATTAACATTTCACTTTACTTTGCATTTAACTTCTCCATTTAACTTTACTTTACATTTAACTTCTCCATTTAACTTTACATTCAATTTTAATTTTCTACTGGCTCCACTTGAAGAAAGTATCTATGCATATGAAAAAATAGTGTTCAGGTGTATCTTCTGGTCACACATGGTCAACATGCAAACCCAAGGATTTTTACCTAAATATAATTCTAAGCTCCCATCATGGCAGATTTAAAAGTCCTGCTTACTGGAATCATGCTGGTAGCTCGACACCTATGATGAGGAGACAGAAGGAGTTACTTTCCTCAGTAAGGATCATTGAGTGTGTCACTGGTTAATTCCTGTTCTATGTTCCTCATTAGCATTACTCTCAAGTTTCTGGTTATCATATCCGAAATATTAAGACATAATAAGTACGAAGGTGCAGATAATTGGATATTAACCAGAACATACTTGACTGGGCAGGAGGTAGGGCCTTGCTCAAACTAATCCTGAAATGTATTAATCACCAATTAATGAATAGGTTTCAAATTCATTTTCTATTATAGAACACCTCTGAGTATCTAAGCTTTTTCTAATAAAATGAGTTAGAATAACAGGATAGGAATAAGAAACACTCCAATTTGAGGCTGGTTTGAATTAATTCCCTATAGCTTGTTGTTACGTTCATTGAAAACAATAATCTTGGTATGACTGACTTTCTTTATAAGGCTGAGAAAATAACCATATATTATCACACTTATAGGCTCTATTTGCAGGTGCAAATGGTCATACAGGGGCTAAATTCAGAACAGAGCTAGTTCACTGGAGAACTGCTGTAGCACTATCTATATTTCTTAAGAGCAAATATAGCTCTGTAAGACAAGCAGCGTAAGACCTGCATCAACTCCAGATGGGTATTGCCAATTAAAGATTTTCAGTGTGAATACACGTACACAAGTTGTGTAAAAAAAAAAAATAAATTCAAACACCTCCTTTCTCCATTCCAGCCCAAAATGTGATCCACACCAGTGCACTCTTGTGATCCAGGCTTTTGGAGATTGGAAGATGAATGTTGGAAGGTCAAATACTCAAAGATTATGAAATCTGGTTAAGAAGTCTGGTAGGGTGGTAGGAGGGTGAGGGAGAGAGACATTAAGCTCAGAAGCCCCAGCTTTGGACAACTTTGCTGATTTTGCATTAAGCATGCAACCTTAATCAGTACTGCTAACTAGTTTGATGTGATTGTCCTCTTCTCAACTAAGAGGCTAACTGGCTGCACACAGTTAATCTCAAATAACAGAAATTTTTATTAGCTGAGTGTTTTTAAAATCCAAAAAGAAATGCAAAAAAACCCAGAAACACAGTCTCAAGTTTTCTCCTTTTTTCTTTTTCTTTTAATAGAATATTCTTACAAGTCCAGGATAATTTTTAAATGGATATTCTAGCATTTTTATCATTTGAAATAGGTGTCCGCTACTATACCAGAAAAAAAGCACCAGAGATCCTTATTGTTACTAATGAAGAAAATTATAAAAGACATGGCTGAAATACTATTATTTCCCTTTCTCTCTTCTTGCTGTCCTCAGTGTTATTTACATTGATGTGAATTTTAAGTAAACCAATATTATCCATCTCTCTGTTTTTTCCTTAATTTGTTGACTTTAATTTTAGTAAGTCTTAAATAAGCGCTTACTGAAGATGAAGTAAGATATGCAAGCAAGTAGTCCTTTTATCAACAATTTTGCCACAGAAATACACAAACATTTCAATGGCTCTTCATTAGCAAACAAATCAACAAGTGATATTTTAATGCATGACTTTATTCCATCTCTGTGGGGACCGTAGTTGAGAGTGTGATGTACAGTACAGAGAAAGGAATCATCAGCCACAATGTCCCAGGGCTCTCTCCATTGAGGACTTCTCAGCCTCTGCTTAAAGAGTGCATTTAATTGACTGATAGACAGTAGCTTCTTTGTTCACAGAAGACAGCGAAGTAATGGCAGCTTGAAAATCGTACCATCTACAGGATCTCCTGAGACTAGTAACAGGGGGATATGTGTCAGGAATAAATAAATAATCTAATTATTAAGCCACTTCCTGTCAAGTTAACTCCAATTTGTTGGCTTTTGAAGGCAACAAAACGAGGCATTTTTCCTCATTATGCTTCTCTTTTTATACCACTGGTAATCACAGGCGGATTAAAGGGTGCCTGATTGGTTTTTTTGTCAAGGAACTGAGAAGCAGCCAACAGTACAGAAAAACAGAGTTGGGGTTAGAAGAAATTTCATGCTTGTCTCCTTTCCAGCTCCCTAACAGCCCACACTGCTGCCCCATACAGTGCTGCCAGCTGTACAGCAAATGTGTACCCCTCCAACGGCGGCATACCAGGCCACAGGCTCCATCCTGAGAGCCGTGAGATACCTTGCAATCTTGGCAGGTAGCTACTGCTGTCATAGGCATAATTCTAAAGGTGACCTACGAAACCCCGTCAGCTCACCAAATGCAACAATATGAGCAGCTGAAGTTCGACACCCACTCTCCATATTGCCTTCTTTTGTTTCTCTGCTTTAGATTGCAGGGAGAAACCTCGGGACGTGCTCCGTCAGAGAAACGGAGCTTTCTCCGCTCAGAACAGGGATGATTCAGAGAAGGGATGTCGAGGCTACCCTCTGCGCTGACAGCTAAACACAGCCTGAAGGAATGTGCTAAGGCTACTGATAAAGCCCGCAATACAAATGGTCAGCAACAAAGAACAAAAGGGAAGGCTGACACTGTGCCATTAATCCAGCCTGTGGTGCCTAAGTATTAACATGCACAGTGTATCGCTGCAGTGGCTCGGAGGAGAATCTTACAGCAGGTAGAGGGAAAGGAACAACTTTTGTACCGCCTCGCATTATCTTTCGATAGCCTCCCCTTCTTCAAGTCCTATTCATACCATGGGCAGTTCTGCAGCAAAAAATCCAAAGCTCCCGGGTGCTTTGCTTCATTTCTCTACAAAGTGAACTCCAGCCTGAATTGTGGACACCTATCAAATGCTTCTTTTAGTAGTACTATCATTACTATTATTACTACTACTAATATTATTTAATAATAAGAAACTTTCATTCTATTTGATGAGAATATTTTGAGACCAAGGTGCCTTTCCCCAAAAAAATGGGTTCTTATGCATTTGCCCAATGTCCCGACTGAACCATTTGCGATTTTAGAAGCCAGGATGGTTTTTCCTGAAAAGCCGACTCAAAACCCAAGCCCTTGTTCCTGCTTCCACCCCCTGAAATGAAGGGCCGGCTTCCAGCAGAGCCGCTCGGTGGGGCAAAAATGTGCACCTAGGAGGGGTAGCAGGGCAGCTGTCCCCTAAGTAGGTGACACACAACCTGACGCCCAGTGAACGGTGCCACTCTAACACATTTACAGCTGCCTTTGCTGTTTCCGAATACATCTTGAATTTTTTGTTAAATTGCGCAGATAATTAAAGCCTCTTCATATTTACAGTCTGCTTCATCGGTACCACGAATTCTGCTCTCAGTTACTGTCTGCAAATTCCCTCTCTGCACAATTTCATACTAAGCAATAACACTTCATTTTACATAAGTTTTATCTGATGTCCCCATACAGAGCTGCCAGCTGTACAGCAAATGTGCAGCTCTCAAACCCAGGCCTACTAGGCCACGGGCTCCATCCTGAGATCTGTAAGGCACCTTGCTGTCATTGGCAAGCGTTCCCTGCTATCACTGCTACCATCGCTCCACACTACACACAACTTAAAATCATCTGATTATTAGAATTTGTGGTCCACACTCCATTTTATCCTTTATTTAATCTATCCCCAGATCACACATTTGTTTAAATGTTTTGGCTGGTTTACAAATCATGCAGCCATCTGCACAGTAGGTGTGACACCATTTTTTAGACAAAAGTTACATTACAAAACAACAAAGATAAAGTCATTTGAAATGCTTTGGTGTTTGTTATTCTGCCTGGTTTGCTTGGACCAACTCTAAGAAATAAACAGAATTATCTGTGTAAATCGATGAACATCTATAAAAAACAACACCCAGCAGAACAGAGCTTGCTCCATTACCTACGTTAATATCATGACAGCTGAGGAGAGATGACCTGGCCCACTTCTCATCTCTCCTGTACAGATGGCTATTAAAGAGAAAGTATCCCTTTTGTATGGTCCATGCAGAAACCCTTTATGGGCTTTTCAAATAAGCTAGCATTGCCCACAGGAGAGTAGCTTCCTGTTAGTATTAAACAGCCCAGATTTTGTCTATTTTGTAACCCAGCTCTTCACAAAATAAACCTACGTTTTCTCGGAGGTAACACCAAATGCTGCTTTTTCTGGGTATTTCAATTACATCTCCTCATTTTGCAGACAAGGACATCAAGTTTCTTCTAACTCTCAGACAACTTCTCACCAGCTCTGCCTGTAAACATGATATTCCCAGGCATCCAAAAGATTAATTATAAATCGACAATTTCCATCTCTTACTACTGAAGAATGAGTGGAAGATGACTAACAAAAGGAAGTTTTCATCTCCTTTCTCCTCTAGCATGTAGATGCACATGTTTGTACACTTTTTCTCCTAAACCTCATGTAAGAGACACTTCACAACGTCAGTTTTACTGTACAGCAATTAAATTGACATTCTGAAGGTGTGTTACTTGAGGTCAACATGGTGCAACAAGTATTAGTTGCTCAGCATAGCTTCTGCATATGTGAAAGGAAAATCATGCTTTTTAATGACCTCAGGCATTAGACAAACAACAGAATGTGTGAACGCCTCATGCCAACACCACCAGATGAAAATTTTCCTGGGCTCCTAGTAAGCCATCTGAGGTATTTCCTTTGTCAGGATATCAGTGATGTGGTCCACACATATCATAATGTACAATGTACAAATGTGAGGCGAATAAGATGATTTATTTTTATAGGTTTATTATGCATGCAGTTAAAACATGCATAATGCAAACATGCATATCCACCCAACACACAAGCATATATACGTATTATATACTTATATCACTGTCACTGAAAAAATCAGAAATCATGAGTTGCACTAAAATGTGTCTTTACATCTTCTAATGGTTACATACTCGTTATTTTAAAACACAGCTGTAAAATTTCTTTGCAGAGAAATTAAAATGTTAGATCCCACTTTCTATATACTCTTCTTTTTAAATTGGTATACATTTGTTTACTTGGGACTTCATTTTGCTGGTCTAAGCTATAATTCTTCTTGTCAACTGCAGGGTTGCTTCATCCTGTTTTCCCATTTGCTTCCTAACTTCGATGCTCGGGTTTCTTTCTTTCATTTCCTCCCCCTGCTCACACCTGCTACTTCACTCAATACTACACAACATCCTCCCCTCAAAAACAAGCTCCCCAGTTCCCCTTCCTTTCCATAACAGACTTCACAAAATGCATTTTATACATGATATTGAAAAGGTGAAGGAAAAGAAAAGGCTATTTACTTAATAGAAACAACCTATATAGAAATCTTCAAGAGTGGTATTGGAAAAAGGCACTGAATCCTGATTGTCACACCCTTTCCCTTTGCTCCCTGACTTTTCAGAGGGGCAGTGGCTCTTGCTATGACACTGGGGCTTGCTCTCTCCATCAATAAAAGTAGCAGCAAACCACAAAGATTGTGGTTGTTTCCCTCTTTTATCATTCTCTTTGTCAGCCTGATCAGTCCTCAATGGTAAATGTGCTGCTCTGTTGTGCACAGCCAGCGGCTTGCAATTTGCTCACTATGTTTCATGAGACAGTTGTTTGTGGCTGTTTGGAACACATTTACCTCTTCGGGGATTTATGCGCTAGTTGCAATGCCAACCTCCATAGTGATAGAGATTTCTTTCTAACTAAAATAGATAATTAGAAGCTGGTAATTATTGGTCAAGAATTATCAGAGTGAAAAAAATTAAGCTTTTCATAAATAGTTCTTGGCAATGTCATCTCTTTACATTATCTCATGCCTAACAGTACTTTACTCAGAGTACTTACAAATTTACACTACTGCTGTTGTGCCTCATATTTTTGGATGGAGTTATTCCTTTTCTGAGTTAAACCAAACTCCCCAGTTCTGATCCACTCTATATGTGCATGTGTGCAAAATCCTAGTTAAATGGTACTGCAACTGTTTAGTTTATTTACACTGAACCACATCAGATAATAAAGATGTAAAGGAATCAGTAGATGAAAAAAGTGCTTATCTTGTTTGCTTAAAATAACAGGGAAAATAATAGGAGGTGCACTGGAATGCAGCAAACAGAACACAAACAACGGCAAGACTCTCTTTATACCCTCTCAGGTCAAATGCCAACTGTAAACTATGTGAGTAAAACAAAGGGATGACAGAAAGCCTCTCTCTTTTCCATAGACATCATACACACAGAAATAGAATTTTCTCAAAGCAAGCTGCTAAAATGCTACATATTCCACTCGGAGGGAAAAGTAAAAGAAAGAAGGCTGCTGAAGAATTACCATGTTTGCCAGCACTTCCTAAACCCATATGAAATGTGGCTGGATTTACATTTCCTCCTTTTCCACTCAAAAGCTAAGAAATTGTTTTACCAACAGATTTCAATACACACATCGGCAAACACGTTTTCATTTGGCAATCATCCTCATGATTATCCAAACAAAAGCACATGCTTACGTCTAGGTCCAAAACAATGCCTAAACAGAAGGTCTATTTTGAAAAGTTCATGGTTTGTCTAGCTTTCTGTCCTCTGGCATCTTATAGCCTAAGCTTGAATCAGTGTGTAGTTTAAGCAAAAACGGACATTGCTTGACAAAGCACAGTGTCTAGGTATGTGCAGACACATCTGGCAGTCACAACTGTTGAGCTTTCACTCACATAACACAAGCAAGGAATTCTACTTCTTCACTTCTTTGTTCTCATCTATCCAATGGAAAAGGCCAATTACCCTGTCCCATCAGAAAAATGTTGGGAAGGATCAATTAAAGACCAAGGAACAGTTTTAAAATGGGAAGTGCTGGAAGTAATGAACATGTAGTTACTGAGGAAAGCCACCCCTATGACATCTTCTTTATATAACCTGTATAATAATGAATGCAAATTGTACTGTTGTCAAAGATACTTAAGATTACATTTCATTGGGTCATATACAGATTTTATTTTCCATTAGGTGGCATAATTCCTCTTGTTGAATTGATTGAAATGTATAATAAAATCTGTAAAAACACTATATACCCTCCTAACAAAGAAGAGTAAGAGGCTTTTCAAATAGCCTCTAATCCCTCTTCCCCTGCTAAATGTCTAGTTGAGATTATATTTGATTAGACAAAACCACACACATATACACAACCTAAAAATACCTTCCCTCAGAGGAGCTATTTTAGCCAACAAAGTAATTCTAGTTACCTTATTTAAAAGTCTAAGTTTCACACTGGGATTTTAGAAACATATCTTTGCCTCACTGACCTTCCATAATGCAACTTCTCTCAATGGATGTTAGCAACATGAACTCAGTTTACATCTGGGATAGTTTTCTAGAGGCACAGTAATTAGGTGGGACACCATCAACTTTCTAGGCTCTCACACTGTTAAAACGATGGTGAGTAGCAACTGTTCTCCTCAGCTGGCTGAGCATGTGCCTCTGTTAGTGGTTCCTACCCATTTCTGAGTGGAGTTTGGCATATGCCTTTCTACCTTCTTGTTCGTCCCATGTCCCAGCTGCCTTCTTTTTTTTCTTTTCCCTGAATTCTGGTTATGGATTCCTTCAGGTAAGAAGGCACTACATCCATCAATAACCGCAACACAGATAATGTGAGCATTTTACTATTAGAGGAAATAACAGTTCCTGAGATTGTGTGATGATGTCTGTAAAGATATTTATTGCCCCTACATTTGATCTAGACATTATCACGCTGTTTGACTTTTAACGCCTGCATTCCCAGATTGCTTTCCCTCTCTCTTGCATTTAAAGTAATTCTTTATCTATCTCTCTCTCTTCCTGAAGCTTTCTCAGCTTCCCCTCCCCAGAGAAGCGAAGACACTACATCTTGTTCTGCCAGTCTCCTACTGGGAAAGCAGGCAGGAAGACGTATTTTGTTAGATACATGTAAAAAAAAGAAGGGACCAACGACTTCAGTAAACCAGGGGTTTTTGTTTGGTAAATCTCCTGTGTCAACAAGTCAATATTCACTTAAGTGTTTCATCTAACACATTTTTCAATCTACATATTGATATGCACACAGATATCTATAGGCATATATATGGGTTGCACATATCTATATCCACAAAAATGTGTTTGTGTGCATGTTTTCTGTATTATATGTGAACACTATAAGCCTATCTACAGACACACAAACTAAGGCCAATTTTAAATAGCTTGATATCACCTCTTGAACCTTTCTCTCTAGGCAGAACGTGGTCTTGGAAAAAGCCCTGTGAACAATGATATAAATTAAAGGGGAGGAGGGTGAGGGAAATTAGAAAGATAGCTAAGGAAAAATCCAATTAGTGGTGAGAAGGCTAACAGAATAGGAGATCAGAAATTATTTTTCCCTGTGCTTCGATTCTGAGGTCACATTCAAAACTCTCCAGAACGTTGATATTCCTTTCACTCCACTCCAACACAAAATACCCTTGCATTTTCTTAATCGAGGCTACATCATTAGGAGCTGCACTGTTAAGTCTGGCAGTGCAGATAAGAATCTTTCACTGAACACAGATTACCACAAGCATGACCAGCAAATCTCCCTGCATGTTTTGCAAGCTCCTTCTTTATTTCACTGGAAGATTTTATATTAAGCACGTTTAAATCTGTGTCACTATGGTTATGTCATGAAGCAATATCATGCATGATTAGATACAACACAGACAAAACAATTAAATATTTTTAAAAGATTCGCTTTTCTCATTCAACTTCATCCAGCTTTTAGAAATAGAACATAGGCAGTTAATAGCTCAGTTTAAGAGAATCTTAGTCTTTTCAGAACTACAGGCTGAAGCAAGCTAACTGGATTTGTCCTGCTTTACTGACTCTCTCCTCCTTTACCTCCCGTTATGACCCTTTATTAAAACTAATCCAGAAGACAGAAAAAAAAAAAAGAAAATATCATGAAGAAAGGAGGCTCCTATTCTGAAAATATTAGGCACTCTGGCAAGCAAACACACCACTCAGTCATTCCAGCATTGTCCCTTACCCACAATGCTCATATTCCCTGTAATGTTTCAGTGTCACTATATGCTACGACTAAGAACATGTCAAACAATGGATTCAAAGAAAACAACAGAAATAGTGGGTTCTATTGTTGGCAATAACCTACTTTTAAATTCCATGTTATTGACCCAGACTAGATACTGTGAAATAGTTCAAATTACCTCCTCCTCGAAGACACAAAATATAAAAACTGAGGCTTAATCCAACAGGCAAAATGCTCTGCTCTTTTACAAAACCAACTTAACATTTATGTTTATCCCTTTTTATGAAAAGTATATAAAATGTTCATGCTTTAAATGTATTAAAACTTATTAATAAAATACCCAGAAAAATGGGCTATTAAGTTTCATCAGGTAAGTTTCTTTTACGGTGCAGCCAAATTACTAGTGCTTATGGAAGAACTCTGTATGTTAACTTGAAAAAAAACCAACCAAAAAACTTGAGCATCAAACTAAGTCTTTTTAAGTTATAAAATGAAAAAATACCCAGCAAACTATCTTCTGTTGAATATGTAATTACTGGCTTGTACTCATATCATTTGGTTTGTGCTTTACAGGGTTTTCTGTTACTATAGCAAGAAAAACAGCATAAGCAGGAATAGAAAATCGATGGTATCCATCTCTGTCTTGCAATGTGAAATTTGGAATAGGGGCTAAAAAAATGAGACAACACTGGCAATGTTATCTTATTAGCAGGCAAATGATGTGCTTGATAAATTTAATTGGCTGATAGAACTCTTAGTGCTATTACTGAGTGGTTACCAAATTGAAAACATTATGGGTAATCCTAGGGGAATAAGCAAATAATAGGAAAATATGAATATCAAAGAAAAAGCAGCTTTTGTTTTATTCCAGTTTACAACTGTAACAGCCTTATAAGCGTCAAGCCAGGCTTGGATTCAGGAATCCTAAAAGACTTTTAAATGTTTGTACCTTAAAAACCAGATTCCTTAGTTTTTCAAATAAATGATAGCATTTAATTGTATACAGATACACTCAGGATTTTTTTCCAGATTGCTCAAACACAACAAACAATACTATTTTATGGCCATTTGAATTATTTATGTTTCCTAATGACAAAAACTCACCAGTTTTGATTTTGGTACCAAGGTGCTTGAGAAGTACACAGTAGTGTCATTACCATAATAACTTCTGAAATTAAAACCTGTCTAAAACTCTATGGAAAGCTAACATCCAGTTCATTAACCATTCCTGTTAGTTTGTTTTCAATAATGCAAAAATGATTAGAAGTTTAATTTGCTAATCACCTGTGTTTTGACTGGCAGTGGATATATAATTCTCTGCAGAAGTCTAAACTAGCCCTTGCAGAAAATAAAATATGCTAATGCTTTATCAAGTCTAATAATATGAATAAAAAAATCAATCATGCCTAGGTTAATCATTGATGGATGCACAATTAATTTCTCCTTAACTCTGTTTAATTTTAGAGGCAATGATGACCATGAGTAAGAGAAACGTCTGTCTGTGAGAAGTTTTAGTGCTTCACTTACCAATCATGTGGTTTGCAACATGAACTTGGATATCCCATTCATTGTAGAAAACCATCTGACATTTGATGCACTGGTAGGTCTTCTTCTAAAGAAATAAGGGTAGATAAAATTTACTGAAACAGGTAATTGGAACCATTTCATTGTAACTCAAAATACTGAGTTCAAAGCGGTCATTTAAAGCTCTCCAGCAGTGTTTTCATTACAGCTTAATTATTAATATTAAA
Source organism: Clamator glandarius (assembly GCA_033459285.1). NCBI lineage: Eukaryota > Metazoa > Chordata > Aves > Cuculiformes > Cuculidae > Clamator > Clamator glandarius. The sequence continues at coordinate 1,927,042 of JAUNZM010000105.1, forward strand.
AAATAACACTCTGCAGTTCTGTAGTATCTTTTATCTGAGTTTCCTGGAACTGTAGATTGTCTTTTTTTCAGCTTCCTAACTGCATGGACTGATTGACACAGCTAAAACACCAGCTTTATATTCAAGGAAGGAAAATTCAGTGAGGGTAAGTGGGACATGATCCAAACAATGCTGAAATCAATGTGAATCCTTCATTTTATAGCAATGGATTAGCCCCACTGTAAAACTTGGGAGAAGCCAGGAGCAGAACACAGAAATCAGAAATGTTCTCCCTGATTCACAACCGGGCTGCAAAATCTTCTCTGCACCTTCCAACTTAAATGGTCCATCAAGTTGCCATCTTTCAAGGAGAGAAAAATCCTGCTAGTCTCAACGAGTGGTTACTGTATCTGGGCAGTTGCTTCAATATCTACTGACAAGCTTGTACTAAAATTGGAAAGGCTGGCTGGAAATTAGCCAGAAAGCAATCCTCCCGGCCACATTAGATTGGGCCTGATTTACATAAAAAACATGGTCTATACAGAACAAATTCATTATAAACAACAAAATATATTACTCTGCTCTCTTTTGTGTACCGGAGAAGTTTTTCTATCTTGTCTCAGCGTCTCTCAAAAGAGATCTGCTATTTCACTTTTCTACATGGTGTAGCACTTGTCCAAGACATTTCAACATTCTAAGAATGTAGTTGTATTTTCTCTTATTATTTTTCTTGACCTCAATTGGCTAGATATTTGATATAGGAAAGCACTGTTTTAAAAGGGAAAACAAAGGGTACATTCAAAAGTAAGATTTTGGGTTTTCACCATAAAACTGCAGTTATCCAGGCATCTAATGAGACAAGTCAGATTAATAAAATTATTCAGCTGCATAATTGTAGTATCAAGGACTCAGCTCCTAAGGATAACAATCCTGGAGAGTTCAATTGTTGTTTTGAAGATATGATGAAGGCAAGTTAAGCCCTGAACTGCTACATCAAGGCAGTAACTCCAGAGGCACCTATCTTTCCGTAAAGCCACAGAAACCTTGCCTACATCAGCAAAAAGAAAAAAACTCCAAACAAACAACTAACTACATATATTTTAAAGAATGGGAAGTTACAAAAAGCTAGCACAGATGTAGTAAACCGCAGAATTCACATATATTAGTAGGGGAAGAAGCAGGGTTCACAGGAAAGGATGCATTAAAAATACAGCCTGTTTTGTTTACATTTAACTTCTAAAGAATGTTGTTCTGCTGGTATTATCGATTATATTAAAATAAGAGTTTTTTTCCCTACCTCCAAACATTATTAAAGACATGTTGGATTTGTTGTTAACATCTAAATTTAGATGCCCTGCCCCAGACAGATAAAGTGTCTATCCATTAAGTATCTTTCTGCATCAAGCCTGTAGGCAGGAACATAACGAATTTTTAAACATATATCATTTCATCTTACCAAGTTAACTGAAAAATTAGTGACTAAACAAAGTAAATACTGAAATTAAGTGTTCCTGTGGGCTGCTCTACACAAATCTCCCATTGCTTCTCACACACAGTGGCTATTTCAATTTTCTTGATGACAATAACAAAATGTGTTATGTCACTTCTCAGTGGAAACAATCATAAGCCTTTTTTGCTGATTTTCATTTAAATCAACTTTAGTTTTCTAGCACATAACCAAGTTAAATCCTTATGTAGACAAACAAAAGCAGTGGGTACCCAGAAAACAAATCTGTTTTGACTTAGTTTTACAGTCACAATTTGTAAAGGCTGCTGTTTTGAAAGATAAAACACTTTTTCTCTCTTTTGTTGTTGTGACAATACTGGTAACATTGGTAGATATTCAGATTCAGTCTAAGGATTTCCTGTTGTATGTGGGTAATTTTAACCTTACTGCACTACATCTAGGTCTATTGAAGACCTCTAAATAATGACAGTCATGATCAAAGATTTATTATGCTAAGCTCTTTACAAGATGCTTTTTGATGCTGACATATAGAACAACAATATTGCATAAATAAAAACCACTATCCCTTTTTTTAAAACATTGTTTCCCTTTAGAACTAGTTAGAAAATATTTCTTACTCCCCGATGACTGGCACTATATATTGTTTATTAGCATACCCCTAGCATTATTCCTGATATGTGACTTTGTTCAACAACAAAGAAACATAAACTTAATGGCTGGTCTTTTCTCTTGTTAGCACAGTAACGCAGAGAGCATGTCAAGAATTGTCAGCAAAATTATGACTTATGTACATAATGACAACATATACAAAGTTTGGGGGTTTTTTTTGAAGTCTAATGCCAAAAAATAAACTCATTTGACAACAACAAAAAATAATAATTTACTAGCACTTACTAGCCTCTTCAAAGTGATCTGACATATTTGCAGAATAACACACAGAGGTTTTCTTTTTATCACGAAAGGAAGAATGTTTTTGTGACTGTTGCTTGATCAAACACTGTTTTTTTCTTGTTTCCAAACATATTCTAAAATGTTGACATCAACTTTTATTAGCTCAACACACAGTCACCTCAAAGTGTCTAAACTCGTGCATGGTTAAGTTTTTATTTTAAAAGCAAACTCAGTAAATTCCATTTACTCTTACATTTTCAAAGTGATCAAACCTTGTCGTTTTGACACCATGCTGAACAAACCCCACATACTTATTTCCATATGTTTTTCATTCTAATGAAGAACTTTTTCATTGCAAATTACACTTTATTCTCACAAGCTTCATCAGACCCATGGGAATCATAACTGCTCACAGGAGCTCTGAGGTCCTGATGTGCTTCATGGCTGGTCCCAATTCCCTGCTAGGGAGATCTAGGGGGAGACCCAGCCCCTCCTCAGTGTGTTCCCACAAAGGGGAAACTTAGTGGAATAAGACAGAAATGAGCCCTGGGACATTGTAATTCCATGTCCCTTGCCTCGATAGCTGGGAAAGAAACCTTGCAGCATTTGTGTAGCACAGCACAGGAAAAAAAAAGTTGTGACTCAAGGAGGCATCTGAATGTCCCCCAAGTGTCTCCAGTCCTCTGCAATACAGGATGGCTCCATAGAGAAAAGGAAGCACAGGGCTATGAGAGCCAACCTTGTCTTGCCTTGCTGCAAATGTTTGCAGTGAAGAACCCTGTCTGAGTAACCTATGCCTACAGAGGACTCGGCAGCACAGAGCGGGCACCCAGGCCTTAGTGCTCCAGCTCAGAGCTAGGGCATATCAGCTCCACAGAAAGATGAAGGGTAGACAGCGGGAGGTACTCATGCCATAAACTGCCACTGCTGCATTTCCCAGAAGACACCTGTCAGCCTCCTGTGAGAGACAGAAACACAACAACATTCCCTTTCTCCGCTTCAAACACAGAAACATGCTGACTCACATTTCATGGTACAGTGTAATTTCATATCAGAAAAGGTGGGTTGCAGAAGACCCTTACCAGTGCATTTCCATATGGATGTGGGAACGACCACTGTGACAGCTGGAGAAACCATACTGCACTCTGAACTACGAATTGCTGCAAAACTTCCAAAAATTTGTACCAGAGGAGAGTGACAGATACCGTATCAGATGGGATTAAGAAAGTGGTTTAACATTTTCCTTTTATTTCTTATATTATTCTGTCCTCGTCTTCACATAAAACTCTTCAATAAACATGACCACAATCCTTCACCAGACCCTCTTCTGTTAACCTAAGTGTCAATTTGTTTCCTACATGCTGAACATAAATCTGAGGCCCAAGTCATTCCTGAAGCCATTCAAAATTGTCCGCGAACAGTAACTGCTTGGACAGTGTCTCACAAGAACACTGGGCAATCTGGTTGTTTTTTGTATTCCTGTTTGCACTCCTGTTTTCAGAATAAATTCAAAGTCTTCCAGCATGCAAAGGTGCTCTGTGACTACATTTAATGAACTTTGGATTGGGCCTTCAATCCATGCAGAGCATATGCATGTATCTCTCTAATCTTTTGAATAATTAATGTCACCCAAACCTTTAATTATTGTCCTGATCCTCACTTGTCTCTTCACAGTTTTCAGAATTTCTTTTCTATAAAGGTGTCCTAAGTGTTCATGCTACGTAAAATGAGGCTTTACTACTTTTATAAACAGCCCAAGAAGATGGTCATTCAATCGGTACATCAGTTCTGTGTCCAGAAATGTATTTGCTTGTATGAACAAAGTAAAACAACTAATAAGCATTCAGCTAGGAGATTTACAGTTCTATTCAGAGGCACTTCAGAAGTATGCAGAAGATCCTTCTATGTAGCCTTCTGTTAACTGTGACTGTCTGAATTAACTGTATACTCTACTTACCTGCCCATGCTCCACCTACTTGTCAAAGTCATTCAGAATTTTATCACCTGCCTATTTTGTTCTGACATTTCCCCACCTTTGTACTACCAGGGAACTTTATCACCTTACTACTTATTCTTTCTTCCAGACTACCGGTATACTGCATAAACTCAACAAAATTGGTGCAAATAACGATTCTTTAAGCTTTCCTTTATTCACACCCATCCAACCTAACCTGCTTCAATTCACAACACTCCTTTGCTTTCCATACCCAAGCTAATGTTTCTTTTCTTTTTTACTCAAACAAAGTATTTCTCCCTATGCCATACTTATTCACCTAAAAGATTAGTCTTCTGTGATATAACATTTCAAAAGCTTTGCTAAAATCCTGGTAAATCATGTTTATAGGCTTCTCTGTCAGCACTTGTGGCTATTCTCTCAAAACAGTCTGCATTGAAAATTTTAAGCATGATTCTTCCTTTGTGAATCTTTGCCCTCCATCCTTCATTAAATCCAAACTTTCTAGGTGTTCCTCTATCATGTCTTTGATTAGACTTTCTCGTGTTCCTCGCTGTTTAAATCAAACTCACAAACCAGTAATTTCATGCATAATCCTTTCATTCCCTGTTAAATGTCTGTTTAGTAGTCTTTTCCAAGCTGTTGATACCTCTTCTTAAAAGACTGTAAATTTATCTGCCTAATGTTTCTTTTTATCCTCAATGCCTCTCTCTGAGAATTTTAGGATGGATTTTTTTTCTGTGATTGTAAGTCACTTTTTGCATACTATATTCTATTACATTATACCTAGTCCATACTTCATTTTTATCCATGGGGAGGATATGCCACAAGTTCCATGATGAAGCATTTTTCAACAATATTGGTTTCCTTGATTACATACACATGCCATTTGTAGATCTGTATCTCTGCTTTTAAATAAATACTTGTTTCTTATATGAGAGGTAACCAAAAATACGTCTTGCAGTTTCTCACACACTGTGTCTACATTTTCCCTTTTGCATACAGGCTTGTAGGTATCTCTGGTTTATTCTATACTCCTTTCAGACCTCTCTTGCATGCACTGCCCAAAATGGCTTTGATGTGTACCTCTTAGCCTAACAATAACCTTCTGTGTACAATTAGGTACACTGTTTACCTTTGTCACATCAGTAAAGGGGACTTCCAAGGCCTTTTCCACTCAAGTTTCACCACAGACCAAGGGCATGGACCAATGACGCAGCTAAGACAACCTGCTGCTGCCAAAAAAAAAGCACTGCCACATCTCACACATACTCAAATTCCCTTTCTTCAAGACCAAACACTCAATCACAGTTCCTTCATGCTAAATCCATGGTGGAGCTAATTCAACCTGTTAAAATAGCATGAAAATAACCCAACAAGGCAAAAGTGAATAGCTTCCAACAAATCGTATGCAAAACCAAGTTAAAACTTGTACACTAATACAGCACCTTGCCACTGCTAACCCCTCATGCTGCCAGCTGATGTTTTATATCATTATTTTATTAAGGGCTTGCAGTGTGCTTGGTCCTACATGAGGCACAAGAGCAATCACAGTCTCAGCTTATTTGTCCATTTAGCTATTTTTCATCATAGCTCAGATTATTTTTGACAGTACCTTAATTGAGGATGTCTTTTCTACCTTCCTGGATGCTTATTTTGTCAACCTTAAGCTCTAAAAACCCTAAGCATATGTTAGCCAGTTTCACTGCATAGTTAGTTATTTATCTTGCTTATGGGGCATTGTCATCTTGCATTTTTTTTGAACTGACTAACTGCTAACTCTTCTCATTGCTCACACAATATTCTTTAATTAGTATTTCCTGATTGCTTTTAAAAACATATTCTCAACAATTTTATGAGGATTTTCCCATTCTTCTGTGTTTTTTCAGCAGGGTTTAAAGTTTAACAGGGTTTGAGTGCACATGCCTAGAGACAGAATACAATCAATCCCACAAGGTAAGCAAAACAAAAAATAGAGAAGAACATTACTTTTTCTAATTTCATTCATTATAGTTACTTATTGCTTTAATACACAAAATGCATTGAGGCAGAAATACATTCTGGATTCTGCATTTAATCACATCTGTCTTCAATATCTCCTAGTTATAAGCCTTTCCTTCCCCAGGTTGATGAAGTACATCAGCTTACAATGTCTCACAATGACACACAGAAAGAACCACATCTTGCAACATTTAAAAACCGCATCTCTTCCATTTGAGCTCTCTAATACTTTAAATCTCTTTGGGTCTTTGAAACTCAGTACTGAAGTGAGGTACCTGTCAGAAAAGCGACTCTAAAACCTGGCAGAATGTGGCTGTGTATCTATTTTCTCTCAATTATTTTGTATCAGGCTTACATAGTTTATAAGTACAAGCAACTTTAAGTACTGTGGTTTGATTTGGGATCTGATAGCCAAACAGGCTTCTTTCTGTCTTTCTGTCCTGATTCTGGGTGAGGCTGAGCCGCTGAGCATTGCAGATTTATGGGCTGAGTAGTGCTCAGGAACCTGGGGCTGACTGTATCAGCAGCTCAGCTTTCTGTCAGCATCCCAACTTTTTTCTGTCTCCTTACATTGCACTTAAAATCAAAGAAGGCTGCCAACCCTCTGGACTCAGAGTGCTGCTAGCCCATCAAGAGGCATCCTAACATTCAGCACCTCAGTATCAGAGCAGCTGTATGGCTACTGACATTAAAGAGAAATTATGATCAAGATTACATTGATAAGTTTGCAGATGACATGGCATCAAAGCACAAGTCATAGAGCATGACTTGGCAGGTCTGAGAGTCAAAAAGCTGATATTCTGAGTAAGCTCATAGACTTGTTTCTTTTTAAAATTGCTTTTTTTCCTTTGTTTTTAGAAAGCCATACTAAGACAGACTGTCATTCAATAAAGCCACTACTTTCTTCACCAACAATCAGTAACAGATGTAGACCAATAAATCTAATAGTTTGCAAGTATGCACATGAGAATACTCTTCTGGCTCTTTTCTCTATCACAAATTTTGTTAAAGCTCTCTGGATTTTAACAGAAAGGCAAAGTCAGGGTCTTTTTACATACCTTATTTTGTTTAACTTAAACACTAAGACCACTTTTTTCCTGCACTATGGAAAACTAATGCTGACTAATTCCACTCTCCAAAGTGTGACTCAGGACCTTCCCCTGCCTTTAACTGTCCACTTTCAACTCAGCCTGCAGGATTCTGGGCTATTACTTACTAAGATAATTTGATCCTACAGAACAGAACTTGTGCTCAAAAATATGCAACATTAATATTAATGTACAAACAGAAATATATTACTCATACATAATATCTAAGAAATTAATTTTCATTGAAATATCACGAGAAGGATTAAACCCCTTAGATCCTCCTCATGCAGTTATCTCTGCACTTGGGGAAGTCAATGGGACTTCACAAATGAAGGCTTCACATGATAACACTGGCAAGACTACACTAAAAAATATGCCATGAACAGAGTTCTACAATCATATGGCTGTAATTATACTGCTGTCCTGTATGGATACTCTTAGACCACATCAATGCTAACAAATATACTGGTAGCATTTAAGCTGGCACACAGCTGCTGACATTGCAATGCTGCTTGACTGCATGCCCAGTTGAAAAACTTCCACTGGGACAGTGCAGCTGCCCAAGGAAGTGGTGTACCAGCAAAACAAGCACTCTGCTGAGCCAGTCCTCAGTGCTATCCACAATGATTTGTGTCTAGCCTTTTCTTCCTGTGAAGACATACTTGCTTTCCTCTATGACAATTAAAGGAACTTTCCAGAATCCCCTCTGTTCCATTTTATAATTTTTTACTTTCACATAACTTCTTAAAAGTACTTCTTCCAGCAGGTCCTCTTATGTACAGCATGTAATAAGCTCACTTCTATTTGCATGATTCTTCAGTCTACTATTTTCCTATCAAAAAAAAAAAGACTGCAGAATTTGTTTCAGAAGCAGAATGTCATATTTCTAGGCTAGCAGGACTTTAAGCACAGTCACATGAACTACCAGCTGTGAAGTGGGGACTGAGGAGCTATGGTTAAGACGGATAGTTCTGGAAAATCATCAGATGATGCAGGCAATCCCTGACTAGATCTACAAAAGAAGCACAAAGCAGCATAGCCAGATCAAGTGCAAGCCGGCCACTGTCAGTGATGGTTGCAAGCTTTTCATACACAGACAGACATGTTATTAGAGTTTGGCACTGAACCTATTCCAGTTATCAGAGCAGAAACCAAAAAAGATGATTGTTGTAGCAGTTGCAAAACAAGTACGAAAGGAAATCTGGAAGCTTGGAGTCTCAGATCGTTCTTTGTTGGTGAACCACCCCATTTCCTATTGGAAAATGCAGAGAGGAAGAGGTGGCCTTCTAGATATGAAAAGCCACTAGGTGTGCCTTTCTGCACAGAATATTGACTCTGGATAATAGGTGAAAAAGCCAAAGATAGTCCATCCCACACAGGATACCAAAACTATGGAAGCATGATTGAAGGGGACAAATAGCCTCCTTCTCTCCTACCTTCCACATAATTTTTCAGTAGACAAGCATCAAGCAACCTGTAAATGGCCATATTCGTAAGTGGCTGTATTTTTTAGTTGCTCTTCAGAGGTGTGTCACAGGCATTATGAATGATCAACGAATGCATGTTTGGCTTTCACCTTGAAGAATTCAGGCCTTTAATAAAAACTGCAGGCAGGGAGGTTTTTTTCCCAGACTTGCACACTATTACTGTTAGCACTGGGCCACATCCTTTTATTCCCTAACTTACAAAGCCATACACTAGAAACAAAAGTTCAACCACCAAGGAAAAAGAGAATAATATCAACATACCTCTGGTAGGGAGACCCAAAGGATAGTGGAAACCACAGAATCATAAAATGATCGAAACTGATTTCTGGGGGTCATCTGGTTCAGCCCCCTGCTCAAGCAGGGCCACCTAGAACCAGACCATGTCCAGATGTCTTGTGAATGTCTCAAAGGATACACAACCTGTGGCAGTGCTTAGTCAGCCTCACAGTAAAAGTGTTTCTAGAAGTTCAGAGGAAACCTCCTGTGTATTGGTTTGTGCCCGCTGCCTCTTGTCCTGAAATGTCCCATGGTAAGGAAGGATCTTAGCAGCAGACACATTTTGGCTGTCATATTCAGCAGAATACGCTGTATAAAAATGCTATAGGTCATATTTTATACAATCATTTGTAATACAATGCAGGAAATGGAATAAATGAAAGATGGGTTTGGCAGGAGAAAACAGTATCAAAGGGTTTTGAACCATTAGGCATAAGATCAATTACCGTCCATCACGGAGTAATGGGAGGTCAAAGAAGAGGACTCTTTAACAAGATGTTACATATCAGGTGGTTCATTTATGTTCAATTTGTACAACTTTGTGAAACAACCAGTACTAGGGCTACACATCCATTTTAAATTAACAGTTGGCCCATTTTATTTCCCTAGTGACAGAGAAAAAATTTGGGTGTTACATCTGTTGCATGAGACAAATAACACACATTTGATATAACAACTTTATTGAACAGTGGTAAAAAACACTTCTCAAGACATTTACAGTCATTTAAGAAGTTAGTCTGTGAGCACCACAAAGAAGCTGCTTTTGTATAGATTCATTTCTTGTGACTGATAGACTTTTGCATAATAAACAGGTATGAACTTCAGCTAAAGCCATCTTCCTGGTCTGGGTCTCTAAAAGGCCTCTTTCCTGTCTGGATTCTACCAATCACCTGCTGGGTCACTTCTCTTCTGCGAAGTTGAAAAAAATGTATAGGTTTTGACATTCCTTATTTGTGGAGTTTTTCTTGAAACTGGCCAAGTAAGAGCAAAGAGAGAAAGAGAGGGAGAGAGAGAAAGCTCTCTAGAGGTACGCAAACCAGCAGACAAAGAGAGATGCATCATGATTTCCTATGTCTTGAGATAATCAAACTAGAAAAAGAGGGGAAATTTTTTATTGTTTCTACCCAATTCTGATGTGACAATACAAATATTCATTGTTATTGTAATTTTCCACTGAGGTTGTGCAGATGGAAAATTGTGGCACATTACCTTAATCACTTGGCCAGCAGATACTTAGAATCACAGAAACATTTAGGTTGGAAAAGACCTTTAAGATCATCAAGTCCAACCATAAACCTCACACTGCTAAGTCCCACTAAACTATGTCCCTGAGCACTATGTCTATATGTCTTTTCAAACATCGGCAGGGAGAGTGACTCAATCACTTCCCTGTGCAGCCTGTTCCTATGCTTGACAATCCCTTCTGTGAAGTGTTTTTTCGTAATATCCAGTCTAAACATACCCTGCCACACCTAGAGGACAGTTTTCCTCTTGTCCTACCTATTGTTATCTGGAAGAAAAGACCAATACCTGCCCTAATACAACCCCCTTCCAGGTAGCTGTGGAGAGCAATAAGGTCTCCCCTCAGCCTCCTTTGCTCCAGACTAAACAACCCTAGTTTCCTCAGCTGCTCCTTATAAGACTTGTGCTCCAGACCCTTCACTGCTTTCATTGTTCTTCTTTGTACACATATGGGAAAAGCCACATAAGGACTGTGGGCTGCACAACAGACCTGTCAGAGCATACATCTCAGGATGCTTATCTCATTAAAGCTTTGCAAATCTCCATTTGCCCTCTCAAGAGATGCTTAAGGTCTCCATCCACATTCCTGTGTCCCTCTCCAGTTCTTCTGCCTTTCTTCAAGCAGGCATTCCCCCACCAGTGCATTTTTCATGGAAGTACTGGTTCAGTGCTCTTGAAAACTTTGTAGAACACTTTATCCTTTCTTCATCACATGCAAAGTTTTCCACGGGTATGAAGAAGGTGTCTCTCCAAATCTCCCATCTGAAGAATCTGACAAATAACAAGACAAACAGTATTAGCTTTTAATGATTAGCAGACAGGAAACTAATAAAACTCACTGTAATTATCCCTCTTGCTTCTGTTCATCAGCTTCCAGTCATGGGAGCTTCCCATGGGTATCCTTTCACAGATGCAATTCATGGTGTGTGTGAGAAGGTGGGAAGAATGCTGCTCAAGTTTGGTAGCATCTATGGCAGCAGGATAATAAGTAACACTATCCTTACTAAATTCAGCCAGGACTTTGACAGCTTGCTACTGAATGTTTAAAGATAAAGAGAAAAGAAATGCTTAAACCTGTATCTTGTCAGCCAGTCCATGACACTGCTACTACCAGAAATTAGAGCACAGTGTAATGTGAAGGTGGCCTACCATGGCAAGAAAAGCAGGGTAGCCCTTCCTAAAGATACATATTGTCACATCTTAAACAATATCTTCCTGGAAATAATGTCAAAATGATACAAGACGACAAAAATGGTATTCTTAGTGAGCTCATTCTGAAATTCCAGAGCAGAAAATATGTTTTTAACAGATTAGTTCTGCAAACTATTTCAAAGCCAAATCTTTGTGACAGCAAAAAACCTTCTTTACATTTTTCTGTCCCCAAATCCAAAATCCAGAACAAGAATAACTTGTTCAGGGCTTGGATTCACTGACAGGAAACCCAAGGCACTACTTCTTATGTTTACATTACAAGTTTATGTGCTTATTCATAAAAATTCTGTAGTCAGAATGATCAACTTGGATTGTCGATGAGGAGGTTTATTTTAATTTCTTTATGTATTTCAATTAAATGCATGACTATTGATTTCACTGCATTTTTTTCAGTTAAAAGCACATTGATGTATGTTGCTAAAATGCTATTGCCTGCCCTGCCAAAAGCATGCATCTGGGGACATTTCTGGGTTGCTCACAGTCTTTTCTCTCTTCTTTCTGCCTCTGACTGCCAGTGTATGCTGCTTAAACAAATCAGCTGCTTCAAAAGGCAGTTACTGGTTTCTGTCTTTGTGAGTCTGGCAGTGTTTTGAGAAGAGGGAAGGAATAGTGGAGCAGAAAGATAGATTCAGAGCCCATGAATAAAGAAAAAAGAAGTAATGATAGAACAGTACACCTTACCTGAGCTCCATTCTTTCTCCCAGGGTGGTACCATTCCCGGATTCATCTGAGGTTAGATAAGTTGAGTTTCAAGGAGCCACCAGCTCTCTGCAGCATTGTCAGCCTGCACTTTCTTGGCTCCTTCCAGAATGCTGCTGTGATGTGCCCAGTGTCCCCTGCTGTGACATGCCCATTCTGGCATACGGCTCTGCACAACCGCAACAGGACAGAAGAGCAGCCCCAAATTCACGCTTGCTCTGGTGTGACAGTTGCTAGTTCTCTCCTTTGTACAGCGCTTCTGATACTCTCTGCTACAGTGAGCTTCTGCAAGTCTTTTGTAACACCTAAATAAGCTGCTTTATTCCTGCAGTAATTTGGCAGCGCACTTGCACTGCTTCTTCTCTTCTCAGGACCAGAAACCCCAAAGTGTTCTTGTATTATTAATGAAGAACTGTCTGCATTGCCATGGGTAATATAGTATTCACATGAGCTTCACATTCATAGAACAAAGTGATATATAACTTAAGCTACTTACAGAAGCAATAATGCTTGCTGAGCATCTACTCTGGAAGTTACCAACAGGACCCCAAACTGAGCACAGCTGCACATATGGATACACTAGCATAGGACAGGTTTTACCAGTAAATTGTTGGTATAAGCTGGAGTCCATTCCCTCCTCTCCTCCCAGCTAAGCAATAAACAGTATTATTATTATTGTATGGTTACACTGGTGTGATAGTGCCTGTACAAACGTCGTGAAGCTCAAGGCACTTCATCTGCTGAGTTAAGAGTTCTCTCATTAGGTGCATGACAGCATATTAAGCAGGAACAAGAGAACCAAGTCTGCACAGGTTTCTTGAACATTGCTTTTCATTTTCCAAAAGCTTTACAAGAAATGTATTGTAATTAAGCATGGCGAGACACATTTCAAGAAGTACCAGTCTTGTTTTCATGGTAAGGAAAATGAACCAGAGATCTTCAAGTGGAATTGTCCAAGTTAAAAAAATCAAATGAGTGACAGAAAAAAGATTGATGTCTAGTTCCAAATTCACTACATCAGACTTTGCTCTCCACTTTTAAATATTTGCAAACACCAGGATTACTACCATAGCCTAACAATGTTAGGCAATAGTTCAAGATCTTTATAAGAAATCTACAACCTGAATTCAACATCTCATTAAACTCAAAGAATAAGTTACAGACTTATGAATTCTAGAGCTCTTTCAATGGCTAGCTATCCACAATGTGTGTGCTTAAGTCTGTTTGATAGTTTACAAGTAATAAATTCAGCAGTACAGTCAGCTTAATAAGTTCGGATCTGTTCCTTGAGGGAAAAAATATGATGAGCACTACCTATCATTTCCCATCCCAACTGAAAGTTAACTTTCAGTGAAGATGATTCAGGTCAACATGTTTCATTTTGCAAGCAGGGTGAGCTCAGCAGGTGATAGCTCAGCTGATGGCATTATACCATTTTAAGGTAATTGCAACCTATGACAAAAAGGGAAGCTTTCTAGTTTAACCATAAGAATATTTGGCAGAAAAGCCAGAAGTGATTTTTTTTTGTGGCATCTTTTACCTTAAAAAAAGATATTTTCTATTATGTTTAGCATAGTAATCTATTACTGAGTAACAAAGAACATTCAGCACTATTAATGGTCTGACAACTAGAACTTGACTCTGGAATAAAACATTCTTTATATAAAGGTGGGCATCTCAAACCACATGACTCTCAATAATGCAAATTAAACCTTTACCCCTCAGTATTACAAATTTTTTTTTTTGAAAATTTCCCCAAAATAGCACGTTTAAGTAGTCATCTTCAACATCCCATTCAATTAAAGAAACACCCTTCCAGTGGAGTAGCAAAGCCATTAACTAATAACAAAATTTAGAAATCCAATTTGTTTTTACTGTTTGTGTTATATGCTTATATTTTAATTACCGTCAGACTAGACACCCAATCTGTATAGTTAAACATCTTTGTGTTACCAGTTTCAGTTTTTATTCTCACTGCTATGATGCCTGCATCACTACAGTTTGAAAGTAGTAATATCTGTCAAAAAAGAAATGATCTTTCAGGATTTTTACAAACATGCATTTATGGTTTGCAGAAGTACTAATGCTCGATCAGGAACTTGATAGCTTTGTGCTTCCCATGAGAAAAGAATCAGAAAGTCTAGGTTATTTATGTGGAAACTAGAACCATAGACACTGTAAAATCAGTTTACAAGCTCTGAATGAGTGTGAGCAAATGGTGACTTGAAAGTGTTGCAAATGCTGTTCACAAATCTTGCTGTAGTTTACAAGGTTTTTTCATCTTAAATACATTTCTAAGACAAAAATCTAATGGAGCAAGAGGAACGTGATGCCAATCAGAAGACGACATAAGAACTCTAGTTGCACCTGACCCAAGTATATGAAGATTGATGACTTATATCACTACAAAGGACCCTCAAATCTTTTTGTCTATTTATTTTACATGCAAGAGAAAGACAAATTAGTGACATCTTATCATGGTAACTGCCTCAACTTTCATGATTCTGATTGAGCTTGGGGCAGCAAGAACTGGATTCCAACATGACTGGGATCAGAGATTTCATGCAGTCACTTGGGAAAAGATGACAGAAACAGAAACCAGGACAGCTCCGAACCTACCAAAACCATACAGCTGGTAATCCTGCAGTTTGCAGTCAGCAGCAGTACTATGGAACCATCAGTGGCCTGAATCACACCTAATAGGAGCAATTCCTTTTCCCTCTTCTTTAAAAAGAAGTTTCTCCTTACACTTGCAATTCTCAAGTCTAACAACCTGCCCCTTCCACTAACCACGCTGCATCCCTTTCTCCATGCGTGCCTCTCCTTGGCCCAATGTGCCAACTGGAGATACACAGGTCATAAAAGCACAGGGTCCTTCCCCAGCAGACGCATCCTGCTTGGTACTTCACTCTTGTCTCCATGGTCCACTTCCCTCTCAGCAGCACTCTAGACACTGTGCCTCCTCAGCGGCCTTCTCCAGCCTTTCTCCAGCTATGTTCTTGGCAGCTCCACAAATACTTACCTCCTGGCCCACACATCCTTACGTATCTCCCCTCCTCCCTCCTGCTCTCCAGTTCGCACAACGCTGTTGGATGACACGCTGAGAGATTTCTTACCCAACAGATGGGCTCACAAACAGGGAGTGAGGAAGGTGATGGAAGAGCAGCAGCTCCCTAGCCACAGGGTATCCATACACATTCACAGCAAGGGGTTGCACCATGCTTGTACCACCAGAGGCTAAGCGCTTTCTTGAAAAAAAAGCTATTATTTCTTATCATTTGTTTGTGCTGTGGTTTTAGGCTTCCTGAACTATGAGGGGTCATTATGCAAGCCATGTGTAAAATATTTACTTTAAGTCATTCTATTGGCAATACTTCTGAAGATAAAACAGATTCTCTTCCCTCAGTACATGACCACTCTATCGTCCTGTACAAAGGTATTACACCATCACTGGTGACTGAGGAAGCAGATGAGATCTTTCAAGGCTTTGACCCTTTGTTTTTTTCTGACACATGTATTTACTTTCTAAGCTATGTTGCATGAATAGGATTTCAACCATCAGGCACTAGGTGTTTCAGTGACATCAAAACGTTGTTCATCAGAAATGGAAGGAAAAACAAAACAAGGAATTGCATCCAAAGGACTGATTCTCCAATTTACCTTAGGCTAGCGTTGCACTGCTACTTAACCAAAATATGCTATAAGAGGGAAAAAGGAATGTTTACAACACAGTTTACAAAAAACACCCTCAATTTGTTGCTCACAAATATTTTTTAAAAATCCACCCCTTGTGCCAGCATTTTGGCTCACTATATTCTACTCCTCTGTCACTAAAGCTCTCTGCCGTAAGCACAACTCCTAGCTGGGGATTCCAATACATAAGGGAGCTAGGATAAGGTTCCAGATCTCAGTTGTGCTGGCAAGAAGATAGGTCTCCTCAGTGATACAGAAGACAATATCCTAGGGAGACTGGAATTAGTCCTACTCTGCACAATTCAATCCAAGATGTAAGGCAAATCAAGAAGAAAGTAATTACTAGCTAATGTCTATAGATGGAAAAGTAACATGGTTCAGCCTAAGCATTTCATGACAAGTGACAAGACAGCTTGAAAAAAGGGGGATTTTTTCCAAAAGGATGGAAAGTGTCAAGAGCAAAGAAAAAAGGGTTACCTCTTCAGTTTGGGAGGGGCTGATTCTGGGCATTGGAGATACTTGTGGTGTTTTCAGCTGTGTACTGTTGCTGTCTGGAACAAGTTCTCTGTGGATTGACTGAATATGGTTTTGGAGTTCACTTTCTGATTCAAACTTAACATTGCAACTAGAACATCGAGTCTTCAGTCCCCCTGCCTTGCTTTTGTTCTCAATGGAACTCAAGTTCTCATTTTGGCCCATGCCTTGTCTGTTACTGCTTGAAGGGATGTTGACACTTGGACTACCACTTTTACTGAGATTAACACAGCTAGCACACAGACCATATGGCAGACCGTTGATGTCAAGTTTCACTAAATCCTGTTTTGAGCGGAATTCCTTCAGGCAAGAAGCGCACTTATACAGTTTCTGGAGATGCTGTGTGCGCCCCGTGGACTGCACGGCAGAACCATTTCCAGTTTTCTGCATGTGGAATGTGCCATGGATTTTCAGTTCCAGCGTGGAGGTCACTGTCTGCATGCACACCACACAGCGGAATCCCGTCAAGGAGTTCCTTAAGTCAGGGTGCATTTGGCAATGCTCTAAAAATTCTTCCTCGCTCTGGAGGGGCATCTTGCAAATCCTGCAGTTTCCAGTGTCCAGGCTCTTACTATGTGTGACCTTATGTTCAGTAAGAGTCAGAAGAGATGGGAACCGCTCACCGCAGATTGGGCACATATAGTGTTTCACTGGTCCCAGGTGTGTCTGCATGTGTTCTCGGAGTCCATTTTCAGAGAAGAATGTTCGAGAACATACATTACACTTGTAATTCCCTTTAATGAGTTCAGCCTTTTTCTTCACTATGGCACTTTCTCCAGGTCGAATGTTATGATCTCGAAGCTGGTGATTTTGCAAGAGGGTCTCCATGGTATAAGCTGCTCCACAAATGTCACAGCCATACATAGGTTCAGATGTGTCCACATCTTCTTCGCTGCCATCATGGCTGTTATGGGACTCCTGGCTATTTGTCAGCAAGGTCTGTAGTTCCACTTCCTCTTTCTGAACCTGCTCAGATGCTCCATTCGTTCCACAGTTTGGAGTTTTTGTTTCAAAAACACAATGTTTTTCCCTTAAGTGCTTTTCCAGCAAGATGATAGCATGGAAAGCTTTGCTGCAGAACTTGCAATTGTACTTCTTGCTGTGCGTAGTAATGTGACACTGCAGCTCCACCTCTGTACCAAAGGACTCACCACAGAAGATACACTTGTGTACTTTGCCTTGGTTCTCCAGGTGGTTGTGTTTAACATGAAGCTGTAGGTCAGTCTCATTGCGGAAATCCCAGTTGCAAGATGTACATCTGTATACCTTCTTTTCGTTGCTGTGTTTCACAGCCAAATGTAACTGAATGGAGACTTTGGAGTCAAAAACCTCTTGGCACAAGGTACAGCGGAAGAACACAAATGTGTGCATGTCCAGTAGGTGTTTCTGCAAGTCATCCACAGAAGTGAACTGCTTGTCACAGCTTTCACAGATGTAGTAGGTTGAGGTGATCATGAAATGAATGGTAACGTGCTTCAGCAGAGACTCCTGATTCGGAAATTCCTTGTTGCACTGGGGGCAAGTCAGTTTTGGCAGGACGGTGTCAAGATGTGTTTTTAAATGAGTCTGAAAACCGTCCAATGAAGTATACTTAGCACCACACTGATTACAAATATATTCACCTGCAGGTCGAGGAGGAGCACCTCCAACTGCCTGCATCATCTTTAAAGAGGTCTGCTCAATGGTTACAGGAGATAAGGGACTCATGGCTCTGGATTTTTTTCCATTGTGGATGTAATTCAGTGCCAAAGGAATGTTCTTATGGTTCTCCTTGATATGCTTGTTCAGTTTAAGAACACTATTAAATATTGGAGAATTTGTACAGTAGGAACAAGAATACACTTCCACCACTGGATCTTTTGGGGTTCCAAGCACAGGAGAACCAAAACGGGAACTGCTAAGATCACAATGGACTTGTCTAATATGCTCTTCCAGAGAAGAATCTGTAAGAAAACCCATGTAGCAATGGGGACAAAAGAAAGCATTACTGTCCTTAGCAGCAGGGTTGGCAAATCCATGAGAACATCGGATGTGTTCCTGAAGGGTGTTGAGGTCATTGAACACTTCAGAGCAGAAGTTGCACTGGTACACCATGGCAGGCATAGTAGAAACAATCAGTGCTGGGTCCGGAGCCTCGTGGACTTGCTTAAGGTGTTCATTCAGATTGTAGAGAGATGGCAACACCTCCAAACAATACTGACAGATATGGGCTTGTTCGGGTTTATCTAAATGCATAGTTTTCAGGTGTATCTGCAGAACTGCAAGGCTGGAAAACAACTGTTTGTTGCAATAAATGCAGCTATAGGTAACTTTCGGCTGTTTACTTGAAGGACCAGTGATATCTGGCACTTGCTGAGCTGCCCGCTTCCTTCCTCGACCTTTTGGTATAGGGGGAGCTGTTTCCACCATTGTTGAACTGTCCACTGAGAGATTGGAATCTGGAGTGGTGCTAGAGACTGAGGTGTAACCCACAGTTACCAAAGATGGACTGTTGCTGTGGTTGCATGACTCTGGCTGCTGGTGACTGTCCATGTGGCTGTACAGCTCCTCCACAGTATGAAAATTCTCAGAGCAAATGCTGCATGAATTCTTCTTCTCACCATTATGAGACTGCTCCATGTGATTCATCAGAGATGTTTCCTCTACAAAGAGTTCGTGACAGTAAACACACTGAAGAGCCGATCGGTCTTCATTAGGGGAACACTCGGGGTGACATTCTGCAATGTGCTTTTGAAGATCTTCAGGAAAATCAAAGCCTTCTTCGCACTGACTGCATTTTTGAGTGTCTTTCATTTTCCAGTCATCCATTCGGGTAACAGACTGAGAGCCGTCTTTGTTCCTCTCGTGAACCTGCATGTGACCATGCAGTGAACTAGATGACAGGAATCCACGTCTACAAATGGCACACTTATATGGCTTGTTGGACGTATGAGTCTTTAAGTGAATTTTAAGATGATCACTCCTTGAAAATGCTGCATCACACTCACTGCAGTGATACTTCTTGTCTCCCGTATGAAGCTTTATGTGGCGGTCCCTGCTCCGCTTGTGTTTGAAGAGACGACTGCAATACGTGCATTTGAAAGGAAGCTTGTCACTGTGACTTTGCTCGTGGTGCTTTAAGTAGCTGAGGCGACTGAATGATTTGTCACAAAACTGGCATGGATAGGGCAACCCAGGACCTCCCTCCTCTTCACCAAAATCACAACCTTCTCCATGGCTCGGGGAAGTTTGGTCCTTGCTAGAAGGTGATGATGCTGGCCATGAACAAGTGGGGTCATCCTCAACATCCACTCCATCTGAAATGAGAAAGAAACATGCCCACAAGCTTAATCTCTACAGTTCAAAGGAAAGAGCAAATGCTTTTGAACAGCATAAGTCTGCTGCTCCTAAATAGCTAAAACATATCAAACTCAGACTAGAATATTTCTTATACCTGCATCCAACAGCTTCAAGAACACATTTATTTTTATCAGACTGTAAACTATTAAAAATTATTAAATAGTTCTGTGCCTGTATTACCTTTTTATTGCTTTTTTATCATTCTTTCTCAGTTGCAGGACATGTGTTATACATTGACATCTTTATTAAAATGCAGATTTTAATATATTTAATGTGTCTTTTGTATCCATTGTAAAATGATTTGCATATTATGTGAGCATCTGAAGAGTCAAAGGAAAGGAGAAAATATTACAGGAATGATTTAAGATTAATACAGTCAACTCATATGCCTAATATTTAATGAAAAGATTCTCCTGCTTTATCACTGGTTTTCTTTTTTTTTCCCTTGAAGTTGATTCTGAACACAGAAATCTTTCAAAGGCTGTTATTGAGAGAGACTTGGGTGTTATTCTAAACTATAATAGGAAAAATTACAGGGGAGGAATGGGACACCAATATAAACAGTGATGTTTTCTCTAATAAAGTGCAACCAGATTTCCCCAATAACGATACAATTCTGTTACTGAAAGCTGGCAGCTGCATCATTAAACGTTCAAAACAAACTAACAAATCAACAGCCAGGATCAAGGAAAATGAGAAAGTTTGAAAAGGGTCAGTTGTGAAAAGCATTTTTTTCCTTCTTAAGTTCAAGAGGTTGCCCACCATTTCTTCCTTTTTTACAAAGGCCTTAGCCAGCTGAACTTCCTCAGTCCAGCAGAACCTGTACTGTGAGGTGATCACAGACAAAGCAACTTGTAAAAAACTGGAAACAGGAAAAGTGATAAACAATTATGGAAAAAGCTGAAAGATTTACGTGCAACAAGAAAGAGACAAAACAGAAATGCTAGTCAGATAAAAACCTGGTAATCCATGATATTACCTCATCTCTAGACAGGGAAAGTTGTAACAATTTTTTTCAACAGATGTACTGTACAGTTTTTGTTCCTTTTGTTTTAAATGTATATTATGAAACTATAATGATCGTACTTATCTTAATCTAAAACTTACTTAAAAATATTAAAAGAATGCTTGAAAGACCACTCTGCATCAAATAATACTTTCCAGGTGCATGCTTTGGGGTTTTTCTCTTGTATTAAAAGTAAAAGTACAGAAAGAGATAGGAGAAACCGCTTGAAAAGCATCTGTCTTAAGGCATTTTTGCAAAGCAGTAAGTTTTTTAACACGAGTCTTCCCTCAAGAAATGTACTACACCAACATAAAAGTTAGAGCTGGCTTATATTATGTAAACAAATTCCAACCCTGCTTTCTTTAAGGTAACAAGATTTTACTAGATTATCAACCCCTTACTTATCCACAGGAAACAGATGAGGATTCATTCCTTTCCTGCGTCTAGAAACTGATGACAATGCCATCTCACTATCAATGCCAGATGGCAACCATCTAACTCTGAGAAAACAACCAAATACCATTGCTGGATGCCTGCCCATTGACACAATGCTTTTCAGGATAAGTTGGAAACTGCGTGGGTTTTTATCCTCTTGTTTATGACTTGAAGAGGAGGGTTTCACAAATTACACACACCTTTCACATACAAATACACAAATGTGTATTTACATATATATGAATCTGCACTAGTGGTGTGAATTTAAATAACAAAACCAAACCCTAGCCCAAGTGCCATGTCTTTGAACTGAAAACAAAGATGTTCATTTTTTTAAGACAAAACCTGAAAAATAAAACCCCTCTCTTCCAGCAAAAGTAGTCATACGGTAAAAAGCTTCCCAAAGTACTGAAGCAAAGTTACTCATTGTCATATAAACTAAATAATACTAGTCAGGTGAGTTTTTAAGTTGATACATTAATGACTGCAAAATTCACAGGAGACTTTTAATGTAAATCTGTGTAGCATCCTTTCAGATTGCTGGGTTTGACTCTAAAACTAGAAATGATCAAAATAGGGGAACAACTGTTTATGGAAAAAAGATTTTCATTTTTTCTACTTTTTAAAATTTTATTTTAAATTAATACTTCCAGATAAGTCCTTTAAGTGAAAAAGTCTTTTGTCCTTTAAAAATCAAATGTATTTCTGACATAAAACCACTGCCAGCAGATAAACAGGAATTTATGTCAAGCAACTGAGTGAAGAAAAATAGTCTGTGACTGCCTAGGCAACATATTTTGTAACCAAATTTAGTATTAAAATGTATAACCTATGCAGAAATGATATATTATTGTATAAAGGCTTAGAGGAATATATAGTGAATGTTATAAATAGTGTACCATCACTGACACAGTAGTAAATCACTTCCTTTTTGTGGCCACTGCCTGCCCAGTTTTACCTATTATACAACTATTCCCGTTGGCTCACGCATCTCAGTGGGCTGGCAGCAGAGTCAGGATCAAGCGCTGAGTGTGACCACAGGATAAGCAATGGTAGCCTCTTTCCCTCAACCAACTCTCCTTTTTTGCTTTGGGGGGGGTCCTCTCCCTTAGCTTTGATACAAGGTATGGATAGTGGAGTGGTAATGGTGTAACTACAGCACAGACCTGTTTCTTGCTTTCTAACCAGCAAATATAAATGTTTCTTCATGTTACTTTGCTGTTGGGTTTTCAATCTTACCCCATAATAGTTCCATAGAGTAATTCTCTTTGTTTAGAAAGGAGAAAAGCAAACCACTTGCAGGTCTGATTTGAGTCCTTTTAACTTGAAATGCAAAAACCTCTCAATCTCTCAGAGCTACAGGAGAGCCAGCAAGGCAGGGGGAATTCTGCATAGCCCACAGTGAAGGACAACAGGATTTTCCTGAGTATGAGCCTAACAATGTGACCAAGGTTTCCCCCGCTTTCCCCCCCCAAGAACGGCAGGGCAGGGAAGAGCTGAGATGGAAGGGGCACTGGCAGTCAGCCACCGCGCTCCGGAAGGAGGGCCCCTGATCTGCGCTCACACAAAGGGTTCCCAAAGCTGTCAGCAATCCGCAGAAGGACTTTTGAAACCTTGCTTCTGCAACAAGAGGAAACATTGCACTGCGCTGGATTTTGTTGAACACTGCGTGTGATGGACTAACGCGCCTGGTGAGCATAGGGGCTGTCCAGGAATGGATTTGGTGACAGCAATAAAGAAGGAAACCTGGGCTATGAGTAACTCCCGCTACAGCAGGACATGAATTATGGCATTGTCTGTCCTGCTGTCTCCCCACCTTTCCCTGCAAAAGATGCTGCACCATATAATTAACGTGCCACCATTATGAGCACGTCCTTCAAAACGGCAGTGATCTGCAGCTTGCTGCCATGCAATGAGGCTACTCCATGTGAGCAGGTGAGCAGATCTGGGCACTTAAAGCCGTGATGGAGGAGCTAGATGGAAGGTCCTCACAGCTAACCAGCAGGCTTAGGACGTGGACTCCACTCCTGTTTTCCCAGAGGCACTTTCCACAGAGCCAGCTCTGTGTTGGGGGTAAAGTTTGACCTGCTGTTGGGCAAACTCTTTTTTGCCAATTGCTCTCACAGAAAATACAAACAGTTTGGTGCTACTCTGCGTACAGCCATGTGCCTATAAATCTGCAAACACCTACCACTGAGCTATGTCAACATTACAAATACTGATTTTTAATGTTATAACAAGCTGCTTTAAAATACTCTGGATCAAATTCAGATGCACACATACAAGTCCCCAGGAGTGGTACACATCTATCTGGGAGCAGAATAGGGCCCCAGGTATTTGATGGAGTGTTTATGGAGTTTTAAAATATATTTTCTCTATTGACTTATTTTTTTTTTCTTTGGCACTCACTAAGTGCTACTTACTGTAAATGCCTTTTTTGTGTTATGGCTAGTATTCTGAGTTTCAATGTGATGCATTTAACATGTCCATGTAAATTTTTAATTTTTGGAACCACTCACTTTACACTCGCTAACTCTAAGAAAGCTCTAGCACTCACAACCAGAAAACTTTGCTGGAAATCAGCTACAAGACCTAAAAGTCTATTTAAAGATGCAAATGTGTGTGAATAGTTAGTGCAGATGTTTTTCTACACCAACTATACTTGCTGAGTTTCACCATTTCCATAAAGCACATTAAAACAAGTGTGTGAACACTCTGAGATGAAAGTACCAAGCACTCCTGAGACTTCCAGTGGAAAGTAGAGCTGCCTGACTTTTCTCCAAGCAGACAGGAATGCCCATGATTCAGCAGCCTGAGTAAATAAAAGAGGTCCTTATTTCCTAATTTTGCTGGCTGGCCACACTGCAGCAGTCTCTGTGCTGCTGCCAAAGGGGATGCAAAACTGGAACTACACCCAGCAGCTGAAGGACTGTCTTTGTTAGCCAGCCAGGCCTTCCTGACCATCTTCTGGCAACAAACCTACAGTATCCTGCAAGGAAGACCTCCATCTCAGGCTTGATAGTTCTCTAGTCTGTCTAATAGGATGAAACAACAGATTTTGCCTGGTCTGTGTTGGAAGAGGACAGCTGGAAACTCAGTTAGTAGCAGAGTAACACCTGTTCAGTCATATTTATGGGGAAAGCGCTCACTAACAGAAAAGTGAAGTAATACCAGGAGTTATCCCGTGAAAGGGGAGGGAGGAAGGGGGAAGCATCAGAGCACAAAAGCACCTCTGTGGAGTTAGCAGCCAGCCACTCATGTGCCAGCCTGAGTAGCCATGAGGTCTTAACAGTGATCTTACCCTTGGTGCTGCTGACTGAATTAACAGTACCCCTTCAGAAACACGTTACTTGGTCACCAGGAAGGTTTATGACATACGCATGCTTTGGCTGGAATATGCTTCAGGGCACTTGCTTTATCATGCCTAATTTTTCCGTATGATTTAAACATGTCTTTGCTGCCACCAGACAAATGGCCGCATTCCTAAAACAAATGTCAGCAAACCTTTATGCGCCATAATACATAAGGTTCCTCTGATAGAACAGAGTTTACAAATATGAACAAATTAATATTTCCAATATCGTGCAAGCAGCAGTTTTCTATTTTCCCTATTTTGCCGCTCAAGTAACTGGGGCACAGGCAAGCTAGAGCAGTTTGCCTCAGGTTACAAATGTAATCTGTGCAGAGGAGGAAACAGAACCCATATCTCCCACGCCTGAGCCATCCCTCCAAGAAATATCCTTTCTGTCCCTGAAACAGAGTTGGCAAAATGCTTAAGCTGCTGGACCCAGCCAAAGAGAAAGCCCAGCAGTTCAGCTAGACAGACAGCTCCCATCTCTGGGTCCTGCTGATATGTTCTCGCTACGTTACCCTCTTAAGGGTAATGGCAGACTGGTCACACCGCTATCCCCAAGGACCCTATCTAAAGTACTAAATAGCAAGGATTCTTTAATAACATTTATAACAACAGTTACATAGGACAGGAATAGATACTAAAAATTACAAACCAGGTATACTAGGCAGCAGCACATAAACACAACTACTACATACTGCCACAGGCATATGGATTATGAATGCACACATATACATTGAACTGTTGTGTAGTTATTATTTGTTGTCCCATCATCAGCCAAAGACCTGTTCACATACCACTACATACTCATATATGTGCCCATACACACATCTTGAAAGAAACGGACAGTATATACAAATGTACATCCTTGCTAATTTACTAGATGACATGCTACAAAACAGAATTTAAATTCTAAGAAAGTAAGCAGTAAATAGCAGGTAGGGAGGTCAGTTAACTGGATGCATGATAGAGCTCCAGTTTTAAACCGTTGCGTTTTTGTGCAGATAATTGAGTGGAGTGGTTATTATACATCATATAGTTTACTTGTAATGGCTGTTTCAGGTTTTACTGCTGGACACATTTTATATTACCACCACTAATTGTCTGCAGGGCTACCTTGCAAATGAGATAAGGAATCTTAAGGGAATATGCAGGTGTGAACAAATAGTAAATGAAGAGGTTAGATATTGCTGAAATAAAACAATACTGTGTTATGTGCTGAATGTATCTAAATAACCAGAAGATCAAAGGTTAGTGTTTAAGCATTAACATGACTTCAGTGATGGCCTAACATGCGTCACTGAAGCAAATTATGATTTTGAAGTTTTCAACATAATTACCAGATAGTGCTAGTCTTTAAAGTAACTTTAAATGAAGTGTACAATACTATATAATATGCTCCGTTCACTTTCAATAGAAATGTACACAGTTTTGGAAAAGCCACAATTTAAATATAGCCTCCACATTTTTTTCACGTCAGTGACCCCACATTAAACTCACTCATTTGTCTCATAACTTATTAAATGGCTGGAAAACTAATACTCTGTAATGGGCATTCAAAAGAGAAATGTGAACTTTAAAAATTATTTATAATTTACAGATGTTTTTAAAATCTATCAATATTTCAAAACTGCTTTGGGAGCACCAATTAAATGCATTAACAGTTAGATTACTGGGGGAGAAACATACAGGGGTTCTTGATCAACAAAACTGAGACAGCTGGTAGGAAGGTTTCCCCATCTTAAATTTCATAACCAGAAGAAAGGCAACTCCTAGGAACAACAAATAAGGTACTTTAATGCCTTGCAGGAAAAACCTACTTGCTTTTATAAAATGCCTTTAATGCCTACATAAGTAGTTAACATTCCTGTATTGCTCTCCTAATGTAACCTAAGCCTCCAGTTCCATTACGCCTTCTTCAGAAGACATATTACTATTATGTATGTAGAGAGGAGCATAAATGTTTTCCTTGATTGTTGCTTAAAGTTCATTTGAACAGACGGAGCCCAATGAATTCCACTTTCTACAGCCAAATTAAAGAAAATGTAAGCAGTTCACATTCTGTTCCACCTTTCAAATCACAGACAAACCCCAGTTTGCAACTAGAGAAAACACATCTACCTCCGCTTGTTTAGGAAGCCAGTGTTTTGTGTCTCTCCAGGCAAAAAGAAAGAATAAGTAATTTTCCACAGTCCTGTACATATAACTAATGACAGTCACCATCCTCAAAGCGTATTATACTGCTTTACATAATTGGGAATCACATGTCACACAATTAATTTACAGGGATTGTTTAGTTGTGACTATACAAGCACTAAGTGATTCAAATTAGCTCATTTGTCCACTGCTTAAATGTGACAAACACATTTACACTGTATTTCTGCCCCCGTTAAGTTGCTGTTTCTTCTAGTAGCTGTTTTTGTTTGTTTGCACGGTATGAGTCAGAGACCACCAGCCTTGTTCCACCTGAAGCTAGGGTCAGAAAAAATCACCCTGAGAATAATTACATTTAGAATCAAGATAATGGGAGAGCAAAAAACCCATTCAAATACTCTAGCAAACTTGAACATAATAATGATCTCCTAACAACCTGTGTTATTAACAACCTCACTACTAAAAGCAGTGATTCAGTCAATCAGGTCTTTGCTAGAAAATAATCATTATAATTTGTTGTGCTGATAACAGTATTTGTACAGCTTATTAAGAACAGCAAATGACTAGGGGACAACAGTTCAGGTTTCTCACTGGACTCCAATACTTTTCTCTAACTTTCTGCTTTCACTGGGTCATGCTTTCCCCAGGCAATACTGTGAATAGGACCACAAATTCTCTTCCTCCAATTTTCTTCGGCACTGCAGCTCCTTTTGAAAGCTACTGAAGTGTACAGAAACCTTAGAAATAGCAGCTCCTGTAACACACTCCCAGTCGTAAAGGCAACTTTGCAGTGGCATACTGAGTCAATGAGTTGACTGCTTCTTTCTTTCACAGGTTGCAATATTAAGGAGTATGTTTAAAGTCAGCGAAGTGTCAGTTTTTTCTCTTTCCTCCCTAAAATCAGACAGTTCAGAGGCTTGGACCCTAAGAGCTGAAGGAGACCCTGCTTCACAACTGCTTTCCAAGTTCCCATTTCCACACAGGCCCAAGACCCTGCAAGGAGAAGAGTAGGCTGTCAAAACCGACATAGCTGGAGGCTCAGACAAAAGATGGAGCCCCTGGGCAGGATTTGCAGGCAGAAACCCTCGAGATGTCAAGCACCACCTTGGGTCCTTAATTGAGTATAGCCCTTCTTTCAGTTAATCTAGAGTTTAATCATGAAGGTCCGCAGGGATTACTGTCAGTGTACCTCACACTCGGCCACCTTCCCTCTTTTTTATCGCATATGCCTGTCCCTCCCACTTGTGCCTACATTTCAATCACCCCAGTTCATTGCTTCATTGCCTCTAGACTAGAACATCAGCATCAAGACACACTTTGGAGAGGGCTAAACTAGGACAAAGGAAAGAAGGAAAGCAATGTGTGGAGAAGCAAAAGAAAGGAATATAGGGTGGGGAGAAAGAAGGGAGTATATATTTGCTTCTGAAAGAAACACAAGCAAAGATATTACCAAATCTTTTATAGGAAATGGAAAGTAAAAGGAAATAAAGATCAAGTGAAAGCAATGCATAGAGTTAATGCTTCCAAAAACATATCACTGTTACTTTACAGTGTGCTAGAATTAAATACAGTAAATAAACACAGAACTGCTTATTTCTTGGAATGACAGAGATGTGGTGGAGGTCTTATTTACACAGGTGAAAACTCCCAGACCTAGATCTGCTAAGAGACTTAGGTGTCTCCAGGAGCCTAAGAAGCAAAAAAAAGCAGGATTCATGGGGCCCCGGGGGGGTGACCAGGAAAAAGGTCTGCAACCTCACGGCTTGGGCACTCAGCTAGGAGAGGGGAGTACTGGGCTTTTTAAAAAGGCACTGGATAAAAACAAATATAAACCTAAGCACAAGTTCCAAACTGTAAGAACCTCTGCACTAAATAAGTGCCCTTCTCAGCAGTTTAACAGTGCCTTCCTACCTAATGTGCTCCTCCTGTGCCTATGAATAGGGCACTTTCTGCTCCAGCAAGCCCAGCCTCCATGGAAAAAGACCTCTGCACAACTGCAGACCCTCTGCTCAGAGGCAGGAAATGTGGCTTTAAATCTTCTCAGGTTGCTGAGGGAACTGAATCAAAGCCTCGTGCCACTTAATAATCTACGTTATCAGGTCCCTACATAAGGAAGATAAGAACACAGCACTTTCTACTGTAAGTGCTCACTGCATCCTGCGCTTAGTACAATGCTTTCCATGCAGCAGGCTGATCAAACGTGATGGGTACCCAGATGCTCACATTAGGGTAGCTTGCGGACTGCCAAACCACAGATACCCAAGAAACCTTTCATGAAAAAAAGAGATGCCTACCAACTGGGATGAACCCAGACACATATGTTATGGATGACCAGTTCTGTTTAGCTTCTAATAGTCCATCTACATCCCAATTTACGCTCCCGTTTTTTAGATATGGCTGTCAGTGCAGATGTGCTGCACAGCTGCTAAAAGCGATGTCCCCAAGCAAAGGTAACCCTGATTTTTAAACTAAGCCAGTGCTCAGACAAATACTCATACCCACACTAGTGCAGCACAGTTACAGTGGTTGCAGCCTCAGCAACATTTTCACTGTAGTCAAAAGGCCAAGTAAGACAATAAAGCCCTTTCTCCCAGACCCTCATTTTCCCCAGGTTACTTGAATGGGAACAAATATGCTACGTCTATGCTATGTTCATAGGTGTGGGGGGCTTCTACCTATTCACAGGCGGTCTAGCCTGCGCAGCAAACCTAATGAATTCTCCAGTTCAGAATGGTCAGAAGATCATATCCTCCTATGAAGCTGCCATATGTAAACTATGACACATACTGCCTTCCTATCTTGCAGAACATCAGTGCCTTTGTGTGCAATTTCGCAAGGTAGGAGCTGCATTTAAAATATATATGCTTCATTCAGTCCTTTCATGTTAATATAGGTTTATATGAGTGATTTAATTATAAAAAAGAAGAGGAAATTCTTCGCAAAAGGCAGCATTTTCCTTCTCTCCTGTACAAATTCCATTCACCAAAGCCTGCTGAAACTCATGATTAACTGTCTGAAATAGAGGCCTCTCCAGAAATAAAGAGACCTCTGCTTTGTTAGAGCCTATATCTAAAACAACCCTTTGTAGCTTCAGCAGTGTAGAATGGAAGCCCAGTGTAAAATAGAGTAAATTAAGCCTTCTGCTGTCAGAGCTGGAAATAAGTGTAGAGCAGAATAGTGGCTGGTTTTGAAATTATTTTTTTTTTTATTGGCTTCATCTACATCCTGGCTAAGGTCTTCTGAGCAGCTCAAGGTGTCTTATCTCTGACTACCAGGGGGTATTTTGCAGTCAAAGCAGTTAACGTACTTTCTAGCTCTCTCTTTTTTAAGGCCATCTTATCTTATCAGACAGATCTCTTCAGGCTGAGGAGAACCCATATTTATCAGTAGCTGTACACTGTATTGACAGCTCAGTGCTGCTAGGGACAAATGAAAGCTTAAGGTAGAGAAAGATCAGTTAACCTGTTCCACTCTCAGTTTAGACTAATCTTTGGTTTGTCTAACTTCAGGAAACATTGTATGTCTTTTCTCTGTTTACTTGGACAACAGAGGCACACAATCGCATCATCAGTTGCTAAATCTGGTGCACAGGTACAGCCACTATAATAATCCCCAAGGCAGCCTGCCAGTTGACTTGTAAGTGTGAGCAGTGCTCTGTTGACCTCCAGCAACTCCTTCTCCAGGTGACCTCAGGGGTGGCAGACTGCTCTGGGAGCATCTAAGTGTTGCTGGGATTGCACAGCAAAGCAAAAACTGAGGGCTGCACAGATTCGCAATTTGTGAACCAGCCTTCCCCCAGAGCAAGGAGAAGAGTGCGCACTGAAGCCCAGTAAAGGAAAGTAATCCCATATATAGTCTAAATGGGAGCAATGACACTGAAGGGGAGCCTAAAAAGCATCCTGCAAGCCTGTTCTGGGATCAGAGCACATGATGAAGAAGCAGTTTATTTGGATCTGTTCTCCAAATGCTACTATGGTAAACTTCACAGCATGAGGTGATTAGTAACTAAGAGCAGTTAGCTCTGCTAACTTGTTATCTTCAGGAAATAACACAAGCCAGCTTTCTCCCATGAAAAAAAAGATACAAATGGCAAGACTCCTTTTGTTCTTTGCCTGATGTCCCAAGATGTGAATCAGGCCTAAACAGCTACAGCTGCTACTACTGAAAAATCATTCACCATAATTTCAGGTGAAAAAAACCATGCAATTGAACATTAAAGTTGTGCTGGTCCTGCTTTCTACTTTTTTTTATGTTTAGTTTTTCTCTCTCTTTTGTGTCCAAACACTTCATGACAACTTTTATATTAGTGATAACCCTAGACTTTCCCTGCAGAGAAGATTCACTATTAATTGTCCATTATCTTGGTGTGTCAGCACAAAGGAGAGGGGAAGAAATTCTCATCCAAATGGTTTAACCTTCCTCTCCTGAGAGTGATGCCCTTGTCAGGGCATTAAAGACACGAAAACCTGCCACTTATCAGAATTGTGTTTGAATCGAACTACTGTCCTTGAAAACAGTAGACACCAGATACCATCAAAATAAGCCACATTGGCAGATCCTGTTCCACTGTGAATTAGGCAACCTTTAAACAGCTTACATATACACTTGTGACTGCATATGATCAGTAACATTATAGCTGTGGCTTAAAATAAGACAGGCTTGTTCTTTTTTATTTTATGAAACAATAAACATATTATAAGTATCAACTGCCAGAACAAATTGGCCACCATCTATGTTAAACCTCTAGATGCCAAATTAAAATGTGGGATAGTAGCATGTGCAGATTTTTTGAGAAGATATGCTAGTAGAAGGAGGGAGATACATATGACATTTTTTATGAAACAGTTTGGAAGATTTCAACAGTTTAAATAAGCCTGAGGACACACTTGAATGTAAACTCACTGCTGAACCAAATCATAAAATTTTTTAATTACTTCACACCACCAATTCTTAACAAAACATAATTCAAGCCTATTAAAATGCTGAATTTGCTTGGTAGAATGAAACAATATTTCAAAGTAGTCTTTAGTAATTCTATTAACCTGTTCAGAAACAAAAAAGATAAGTTACATCCACAGCTGCAGAGCTGTATCTGTCCTTTTTAGACAATCAATGACTGTGCTTACTTTTCACAATCTGAAGTCACAAATAGGAGGAAAACAAAAAAGAAATAGAAGTTACACTTTGCTTTTAACAAGTAAAAAAGTGTACAAATTAATTCAGAGAGCTGTAATTTTGAAAATTTTCTATGTTTAATGTGCACTGCAGTTAAACTACTTTTTCTGTACAAATTAATTTACTGCATCAGTGATCGATGTTTATGTTTAGGCAATTTTATTTCTCAGTATGGTAAAATTAGACCTAATAGTTGCAACCTGTTATGTCCAATCTGTCACTGAAATTCAAATTGCCTTTTTTCTATTATTCAAGGAGCAGTTTGGAGGAATTAAATCCGTCTAAAATCAGAAGACAAACAATTCTCTGTAAGGTCTCAATAGCCTGTGTCATCAACCTGCTCTAGAAAGCAGCAGTCCTTCCTTGGCATGATTTAGGGATTGGTGGGAATGGTTGGACTCGACGATCCAGTGGGTCTCTTCCAACCTGGTCATTCTGTGATTCTGTGATTGGCAGAAGCCACATTACCTTTACTCAGGTTCTAAATGCTTCCAGCCTGGAAAGCCACAAAAGGCACAAGTGTTGGAAGACAGCAGGACATATACTCCTTCAAGGGTATATAAATACAGTATACATTTTGAAGGAATGGAAGTATCATTAAGAACCAAGAGAAAAACCGTTCTCTGTATTCTATAATTGCTGATGTTCACAAGTCTTCAATTAGCCATCTATGTGTCTACAAAAAGTAGATTTTGTTCTTCATCTGGGACAAGTTACATATTGTCATCTTGTTCTTGTCAGTGAAGCACTCAGCTGCACCAACTATTATTGTTTATTACTTCCAGTACTGAACCACACTGATGGAACTTTGTTTACCACCCTTTGCCTTATTTTTCCTTGCTTCAGTGGGATGGCTGTGCTATACACATCAGGTTATCCCTTGAACCTGAGGCTTCATGAGGCCTGAAAATATTCCATCCTCTAGTCTAGCTTACATGTTTTGGTCGTATTAAAATTTCTGGATAGCATGTTGCATGATGTTTCTGTACTGATTTTTTTTTTTTACTCTTCAACAACTACCAACATTCCTCCTCACAATTAAGAAAAAAATACTCTCCTTTTCCCTCTCACTTTAACTTTAGCTTTATTTTTCTTTGTGTGGTTTTGACTGGGAAGAAGAGATTAATTTTTCTCACACAGGGGGAACAAATACTTTGCTTTCCAAACACCATGCTTGCATGCAAGTTTTTGGTCTTGTTGGAGATGGATGATATAGAAACAGTGAGATAAGAGATAATGTTAATTTTGAGATTTTGCATCTTTCCCAGTCATTTTGGTTTACAGTTTATCTTTTGACACTTTTGAAATTCCAAGTAGGCTGATTTCTTTACAAGATTGCTCAGTTCATCAAGCTGATTAATACTTTTGCTACTAGCCTGTACTGATTAATGTGGATTAGTCAAGTGATTAATAATTTTACTATTGTGCAGGACCAAGCTGCCCTAACCATCTTGGGTTTTGATAGTATTTTACAACTGGAACTTCCTTAGATGGATAATACATAACTTCCTGGATTCCCAGCACTCAGCAGTGGCATGGCCTTACCCCTGGGTTCATCCCTCTGCTTTAGTGCCCATAAACCATTTTCAGATGACAATACTTCAACTAAGACCCTTGCTTTCTGCACAGCACTTGGCTGCTACTTCCTCTTCCTCCTAGCTGTTTGTTTCATCCCCATGACTGATGGTATTGGACTCAATGTGATGTACAGCACGTCTTTTTGCTGATTTCTAGGCAGTTTCTAGAACAAAGACCTGAATTTCTGTTGATCCCTTGGCAGACAGAATAACACAAATAACAACATCATCTACACAGGTTTGGGTATGCATTTAACAGCTAAATCATTTGATGCAAAATGGAAAACAGACACTATATTTCTAGAATTTGATGGTAGAAGCACAGACTGCTGTATTCCACAATTACACTTAACACGCTTCCTTCTGAAGTAGCCAAAGAACTAAATCACTATTTATCATCTATTGTACAAGACTTCCTGACTCTATTAATGTTTAGACTTCTGCTCTGCTGATACTGGACTTCACAGTATCGTCAAGTCTCCAGAGAAGCATACAAAAGCACGATCTATTTCTAAGACTGAATAGTGGGCTCCATGTTAGGCAATGCATTGGCCAGTAGGATGCACTTCTTATTAATCACAGTGGAAGTTTTCTCTTAATGAAAACATGGCATTGCAAACTGCATGGAATCAGCTTTCTTCCTAATTGGAGCTTTCTTTCTAATTCTTTCAGTACTATGTTTCCCCATAAACACACTCTTCTATATTTGGATACTGGATTTAACCCTCTCAGACAAAATAAGACTTGACAATTATGTATTTATTTGATCTTTTCTAAAGAACCAATTGCAAGCCAAGTAGCATAAAGAGCCAAATGCAAAATAGCAAAAGTAGAAAGCAAAATCTAATAGCATGTTACAATATGCTATACACACGGAATTCAAAAGGGACCTGCCAGCCCCAAAAGATTCAATTCCTGACTAGCTAGAGGAAAGAGAAAAACAAAAGGGTAGCAGATGCAAAAACAAAGGTAGGGAGCCCATAAAACAGTCATGGATAGGCCAACTGAAATAAACAGGGCTTGCAGCTTGCCTTAAAGGCAGCCAGCAAGGGGCTCTGGCAGGGAGTTTCACAACTGAGGACAAGAAAGACTTGCCTTCGGCCCGTGCCTGACTCAGCTCAGGAAGAGAAAGCCGACTATGTCCAACTGCGAACAACTGCCAGACAGGGACATGGAGTGCACGGCTGCTGCCCAAGAACTGGGGGATTAAAATTTGAACAGCTACATGGATGGGGCTACATTTTCTAATATATCAGCTTTCCACCCCAAAGAGGCTCCGGATCAATGTCAAAGGAAACAATTAGGAGAATGTTACAGTAGTCTAGCCCAGATGACTGCAGTACGGTCTTTGTCCAAGATAAATAAGCAAACTGTTCAAACAAGCTGGAAATTCATCACAGGGATGTAGAAATAGAGCCCTTCTAACTGGGGAAGGAACATTACAATGTTGGTCAATAATACTCCCGACTTGTATCCTGTACTAGCCTGAAAATGTGTCTTTGCACATCCCAGAACACTTCCTGCTTCTTTCTTTTATGTCCATTAAGGCAGCAGCCTCTTAAGGCATATCACCTAAGTATTTCCCCTGTTTTCTTCAGTCTCGTAGATGCTGTGTTCCAACCACTTTCACTCCTCTAAAACATGTTTACCGGTGTCATGCGTTACATGCCTGCAAACACACTGCAGACCTCCGGTAAGCAAGTACAGTTCATAACTGCCTAAATGAAAATATCGTATGTTATAATGTCTCCAGCCAGTTAATGGAACTGCAACC
Organism: Clamator glandarius; assembly: GCA_033459285.1. Lineage (NCBI taxonomy): Eukaryota > Metazoa > Chordata > Aves > Cuculiformes > Cuculidae > Clamator > Clamator glandarius. Next base: position 1,962,378 of record JAUNZM010000105.1, read on the forward strand.
TCTAACTCCCCTGAGAACTCACATCCCACATAAAGACAGAGAAAAAAAGGAGATATCATGGAAGACTGCCTTGTGGAAAAAAACAAATACCCATCTTGGAATAAGGCAATACCCATTTCATTTAATTGCTCTAGGCCAGGTGCCAGTTTTAGGTCACCTTCTTGGGCCAAGCTCCAGAGTCATGGGACAGCCGCCCTCACCTCCAACAGAAACACAGTGGCAGTTTGAGGAGCGAACAGCTGGAGAGTGAAGGGTGCACTCAGAGTGTCCTGACCATCAGGAGAAACCAGTAACAGCTGTTCCTGCCGAGCTACAGTCCCAACACGGGGTCACTTCAAAAAAAATGGTAATCCAGGCAGAATCATGCTGCGGACTGGATCAGGCTTGCAGGACACTTTTTGGACCACTCTATATCAACTCCAAAGCAAAAGCTCTAGCTTTTACCGTAGAGGAAAAAAAAGCCTGTTTTGTGGCTTTTTATCTCATGGGCATAAACCCAATCAAAACAATCTGAAATGCAATCAAGACAATTAGTTTTTTTATTCTTTCTGATCATAACACGGCTGCAAAGGAGACCTTTAACCTTCCGGTCTGATCTTCATCTTCCAGGCAAAAAGAACATGAACAACATCAGAGCAAACAATTGCTGACTTTGTACCAATGTGCAGGCAGCCTATACTAACCAGGCAGCCTGTAACAGGAAACATTTCCAGGAATTTTACATGTGTTTTATTACAGCAGGGTCTGTTTTCTTGGGTTTATTCTGTTGTGAGCTTGGATTTTAGAATGCAGTGGTACAATACTGTGTCTGCTACTTAAAGAGTAGGATGGCTGAAGAAAGGCTGTATTCTCCCTGAATTTTCTGCAAAAATACTTGGCTTTGTTCCTTGGCTCTAACGCCTGCTACTTTAGCTCAAGATTACCATCCCCACATTGGACCCCTTTATTTCCACAGTAAACTCCCAGATCTCTGTCATTATTTGATACAACATTGTTGCCTCTGAAATATTTTAATTTACCAACTTTCTTCACAAGCTAAGAACTGTGTTCTACCAAAGAGACAGTTTGCATCACCTCAGGTAATCTTATGTGAGGTAAAAAGAATCTGTGACCCTGACTGAGCTTTATCATGAGCTCCTACTCATATTTCTTGAATAATTTAACCTTAAGCAATGATTTTCATAAGCTCAACTACATTCTGTCCTTTTCCCATGTATTTAATTCAAAAAAAAAGCTAGTATTCTGTGTATGGCAAACACGATGTACCCAGTGGTGCACTGAACATACTGAGGAAACTTCCAGCAAGTCATTTACTTCAATGAAATATTAGCAGATACATCCAACAGATACAGTGGAAGAATAGCAGAAAAAGAATTGGCCAACCTTTTGAAGGCTTGCAGAAAAAGAACTGGCCAACCTTTCGAACACTAGGCTGTTTCATTTGACTTATGTTACCAAAATGCAGTAATATACTAAAATTTGCAGTCTCACAAAAAATCCTGGCCCTGCTGAAGTCAATGGAATTTTGCTATTAACTTTAATGGGATCAGTATTTTAGCTTTGGTCTGGATCTGGTTAGAGGTAGGGTTTAAGAAAATCAAACTTATTGCCTGGGAGTTCAGTGGTAATATTCAGAAAGAATGAGCTGTATTACTTGGGTTCATGAGGAAAATACAAAATTAAAATTACAGTAACTTTTCAAGGTTTATTAACTGGAGTCCCATAGCCTCGAGGGGCTATCTCCATGTGCCCTATTTATGTGATACCATGACAGCTCCTGCTCTTCACAAGTTATGTTAAAAAATTCTTGTATTGTAGAACTTTTTTAACTTCCCATAGATAAGTATATTCAGGAAAAGCACACTGATTTTATTTTGTACTAATTAATTATGAAACTTCTTTTTTTTAAGAAGACATGAATCCTGAACCATTAACTTACATATACAAAATGCATTTTTAAATGGATATTTGGAAAGCTAACACATATATGAAAAATAACGTCTATATCTATCCTGTGTATACATAAAAATAAATAAAGGAACATTCAAAAAGAAAGCTTTGTCTTGTTCCACAAATTGCTTCAATGACTCTTGAGATGTAAATGATATCTTTCACTAATTCCAGATAAATAATAAACAAATCAGTGTTTTTCTCAAGTCATTCTTCCAGGAAAGCCTGCAAGATTAACTGAGCCAGAGCTTCCAGATGCATTCCAGAAATGAGAACTCTTTGTGGGGACTGAACTGCTCCCTGCTCCATCCCTGCTAGCCTGCTGGTTGGCTGGAGGCATCTTGCAGGGTACAACTATTGCACTACTGCATTCAAGGAAGTGGTCTCAGCTGGCCCAGGAGTATGAAATAAGAAATAGGGATATTAAAACTACATTTTTTTATGACACTAATGGGCAAACCATACCTCTCCCACAGTTCAGCCAAAACAAGTCCACAGTGGTTCTCTATATAGTCAGCCTTCAAGTCTCAGTGTGTTCAGGTGTAGTTAGAGCAACTTCTAAACTGCACTTACTATCTCTGTCACGGGTCCAAGAAGTACTTGCAGATGGTCTGTAAAGAGCTGCTTGATCATATGGCATGGCTCCCCATTTCCAGATGTAACTGCCTCGAAGGCTAACCAACATGCATTGTTTCGCTAATCCTACATTTCCTTATTAAGAGTCGACACAAATATTTATAGAGTCATGAAAGGGAGATAGATGGGTTGCAAAATGATCAGAATGATTCCTGTGTATTCTCCACTTCAAGAACTTTGTGAAGTCCTGCTTTGTAGCTCAGTCTGAAAAACTTTCAGATGTGTCTCTGTAGTCCTTCTCATCTTTTCACCATTGTCCTACACTGACTAAACTCACAGTGCCAAGAGGATCAAATTGCTTTGGTCAACTTGTCAACACTAAATACTGAAAATTTCCTGTACTCCCAATCACTTTGGCAAGAACAAACTTGCCCTTTTCTACTGAAAGACGTGCTGATCTACTATTTGAGTCATATCAAAACATTTTATTTGGAGTGAGACATTCCATTGTTCAGAATTGCCCTTTTATGGATTATTAGCAATGCATGCGATTTTCTGAAATTAATTCACTCATGTTTTGTTTGCTGGCCCTCCCAATAATTTCTAATGGCGAGCCAATTTGTCTTAAAGTCTGCTGACAATAGTTCTATTTTCTCTACCAAATTATGTATTTGCATAGCTAAGTGCCCCATTTTTAAAATAAAACCCAAACTCAAATCCAGACCTTACTGGCTTTCAATAAGGCTCTTGGTCATCACAGTCACTTGATGTGTTAATCAGCAGTTTACTATTAAGGCTTTGCAAAGTTTCTGCCTAATTTACTCATTGAATATGTTAAGCCTTCTTAAATTCAAAATGCAAGATTATTCCTCTGAGAGGTATAACTCTGACAGACATTCTATGGAAAATTTTGATCTCACATTTTGGAGAGATATGCACTAATTCTTGATGTTACCTTATATCAGTCTTATATTAGTACAAATTCATCAACTTCAAATGCATTACTTCTGTCAGAGACCAGTGTGAGACCTGTGAGATCAGATTAGGCACACAAAGATGGTTTTTCATTTTATAAAGCTGTCTGAAGAACTACCAGTTCTTAAAGATGTGTGGTTCTTGTAAAAATGGCTGTTAAGAATTTCAGATTGAATAATTTTATCAATATGTATATTTTTAACCGCTATAATAATTATATCAACATCAGTGGCAACAAGGACAACACAACAACTTTGTATAGGTTTGGCTCTTCTTTCCCAATTTCCATTTACAACTGCCAAACTGCCTGCTCTGTTTCTTATGTAAAATTGCAGATGTCTTCTTATTAATCAAGAGCTAATACACTCCAGATGAATAAACAACTTCAGCACTGCAGCACGTACCTCACTTCTTAAACCCAGGATTTATTGGAGCGGCCTGTTCCAAGATCTCTTAACTTGAAAAAGATGGTTTATTGTTCCTTGCTTCTACAGCAGAGGCCTAATAAATGCATTGAAACTATGTCCCTTTGCAACACAGTATTCAAAAAGATTTCCAATCCTACAGTGTAACATTATACAAATCCTTTGAAACTGTAAGTAGTTGCTCAAACTCAATCATCCAAAAGCAGAAAGCTTCACAGGGAATCGAGAGCAAGGCGACATGTTAGTGATGACTGGGCTGCAGTGACAGGTATCCCTGAGACCCCGGCAAATTGCTACAGCATATTCAGTGATTTTCACTAGAGTCCGAAGTGCCATCTTGGAGCACAGGGACTGAAGTTGTTTTTTTCAAACGTCCATTAGTAGGAAGGAGAATACATAGCTTCCAGTGTTTTCTTTACATTAAAAAAACAATTTAAGGGAACTCATGTAGCTGTGTATCAATTCACTGATATTATATGTTTCCAGTATTTCAGTGCCAATTTCATCTGTAACCCAGCTAATCAAATTAGGTTTAAATATTTCTATTTGAAATTAAAATATTCCACAGCCTAAACTGTTCCGTGTACTTTAATTTACATTACCTAACTTGAAGAAAAACAAATCCTTTGTAATCATGTAGAAGGAAAAGGAAATAATTATTAGAGTTTTAAAGCATTTATTAACTCATGGATTGCTAATTTTTTTATTATTATTTCAAAATACTGGCACTTTCCTCAGAACCTTCAGATTAGTAATGTGCTTCCAAATGCTGGAATGCTAAGGGTGGCTCTATTAATAAGATGTATGTATATAGAAAGCTAGAAAAAAAAATAAAGGTTATAATATTAGCATACCTTACTCATTTTTAATTAAAGAATTAAAAAGCCCAGTCTTTGGGGAGTTTGGGAAAATAGTGTAGCCAAATGAGACCAATTAACTTCATTAGCTTCTGCAAATACCTACTTTTCTGGCACATTTCTATTTTTCCATCTGCTTCACAACTACTCGTGTCTACAAATTAACATGTTATTTATGATTTAAGGTTCTGATTCATAAAAATTACGCATGCATTGCATATACTTTCCTATGTTTATTAAAAAATCACTAAATTATATATCTTCCATTCTTCACACTACTTTTTCTTCTGAGTGAAAAAAAAAAAGGATACAGCCTGCAACTGCAAAGACCACAAACCAAATCAGGGCTGAATGTTCAAAGTGGAACATTCATACTACAATGGGAACTGCACAAAAATTATTTGAAAATGACAGTGGCAAAAACTTAGAATAAAAAATATGATAAAAGTGTCATTTAAATGCCTTATTGCTACTACTGAGTTAAACAAACATTTTCTTGAGCCATTTGTTACAGGTTAGCAGTCTTAACACACACAGCATCAATTTCACTCATCTTGGCCTCAACCATTCAGCACTGACCACCGAATCTGCAGCACCTTTCATTAGGAAAAGTTTTGCAATGGTTAGGAACATTAACACAAAGAATAAAGTTATGATTACAGTCATTTATCAGTCAAGAAAATACATTTAAAACTTTGGTATCAACTAAAAAGGCTTATTTACCTCAGCCTCACATCATTACCTACTTTATTTATGATTATACAGGAGCTTCAGGCCTGTGCAGTTTTAATGGATAAGGAAACCTCCTCTAATGAGTCACTATGTGTGGAACATTCCTATCGATGTTTTCATGCTATAAGATACAGAAGAGACAAACAGTCTATTTGATATCTGGTTTCTATTTTTAGAATATTTTGAGAAAAGTTACACATTTTTTAGCCATTTTAATGACATGTAAAGCTTAAGGGTGCACCTGACTGGATGCTACCCAGTTTCAATCTTTTGTTTCCCCAAGAGAGAGCAATGCTGCAAGTGAAACAGAAGATGCTCGAGCTTATTTCTTGGCTCAGCCACCGACCTTTTAGACATCTCTGCACAACATGAACTGTAATGCTTCCTCTCTTCATTAAAACGCTGTGAGAAGAAAGAATAAAATGTTCCTGTGAAACACCTCCGCAGAAGGTACCTGATGCAGCTTGATTGGTAGGGTGAAATTTAATGCCAGTGGCAATATCAAAAATCTCAGGAGGCTGACTCAGCTACTGCTATAATCAATGGAGACAGATGGAAGGTCTTCACTGGGCTCTGTATCTCTAATCTTTAAGGATGGGCCAAGCTGCTTTCTGGAAGTGTCTAGTTCCAGAGGTAGGAGAGCTAAATCCCACCTGAAATGACAACCTTTGGATTTTTATCTCCTATCCTTCACATTCTTCAGAACACCTCCTTCTTCAAAGCAGTGCAGAGGCACTCTGGTCACTCTAGCTCTCTAACTGAGACACAGGCAGCCAAGTTCTCAGCTGGAACAGGAAGCATCAGTGTGACAATATCCAACAGGCTAGAACAGGCGGCATCACTTGTTCGGGTGGGTGCTTCAGTTTCTCTCAGACATGAAATTTCCTGGTCTTCTTTACAGTTACTTAAATCTGACTGAGCAAGTCACTCTATGTATTTGCTCAGAATACTCATAGGATAAAGCATACCAACTTCTCCTGTCTATATATCTATCTGTAAAACATTAAGTTCAAGGCAATAGTAGGGAAGGCTGCTGTGGCTTTAACTACGCTGTCATGAAGATCACCAGAGGTCTTTTCCCTACACAAATGAATAAATGGAATTACTTTTCGACACTCTCAGTTTTCATCTTCACATCATTACTGCACTACTAAAAAAATCAAACTGCAGAATCCAAATCGATAATGTCTTCTACAACTTGCTCCTCACCAAGCTTTGAATCAGACAAAAGATCACAAACTTCCTGTTCAGCAAGGATAAACAAAGAGCGCCCAAACACTAATTCTTACGTGTGCCTCTGATTTCACTTTTAACTCTTGTAATATTCAGAATCTGAATTTCATTATTTTGAGAAAAACCTCTTCTTATTTCTGACTGCAGAAGAGACAAAGCAAAAGCACTGAAGGACAGGTTCAATCAAAAGCCATTCCTCTTGATATAGGATGCTGAAAAGAGTTGCACTTAACTAACGGAAAGCATAACTTCGTTACTTCCTTTGGCAGAAGGACTCCATCCATCCATCGGGCGATCAGAACATGTATTCAACATAACAACCAGGACATCAGAGCAAACTGAGAGAATAACTATAGGAATTGAAGCTGCCTGGAAGAGACAATTTAGGCATTGCAGAATACCCAGAAAAAATGATTGAACTTGTACCTTGAGATTAAGCATAGAAATTCTGCTATTGTTCTCCAAAAGAATTCATAAATTCTTAAATAAAGGAACAAATATCTGTCATTCACTTACTGCTACATGTGAGGCAACTCTGTTATCATCCTCCTACTCAGAACCAGTCCATATATGCATTAACTGGCCAGGCTGGTTAGCTTACTACTTAACTTTGAAACTTTAGGTTTTTAAAATTCAAGATGAAGATATAGCAAGTAATAAATATTTAAACAATCTATCTAAAGATATAAAAGTGATTTTAAGTAATGATGTTGATGATAAAGCAGCATGAAATCTGTGTTTATGATCTTCTGTGTACAGGTCAATGCATTTATTCTTTGTCTGATTTGTGTAGATGCTACAGTAAGAAAAGATGAATACAGAAAAATATGAAGACTGGGTAGGAAGGGTGGGTGATAAGTGGAATTCTAGAAGTTATTGGAAAGTAAATGTAAGCATACTGGCAAATAACTCTTTTTCCCACAGACAGATTTCACAGCTGGGATTTAGATGCATTCCTATTCAATGAACTACCTTCTTCGCACATCAGCAATAAGATGGTGGTACAGTAAAAATGTCAAACCAGACCTCTCTCAAATGGATCCACTCTACCTACATTTTAATGCCTATTCTCTCCTCATGCCTCTGTATTTCCTATTTCCACCTCAAAGCAAATTCATGCTTCTTTTTCCAAACTGGTCTTTTGAATAGAAAGGAATTAAGACAATTAAAAGCTACAATATTAAAAGGCAAAATATACAATGTAAACATTAATTTGCTCCTAGAATATTTATGAAAGGCTATAAAGCATACGCAAATCAAGGCACATTAACAAGTACCTTTATTTTATGTAGCTGTTCATGAAAACCCCCTCAATCCATGCACTCTTGATACCCATCTTTCTCCTCACGCCCTCCTAAATGAAGTGAATACTATGTAATATAATTCACAGGGGAGCCTAGAGTACATGCTTTTCTCCTCTCCCCCCTCAGTTTTAAGTTATATACACTTCTCAATTCTTTTTTTTCTAGCTTTTCATTTCTGTGATTACAAACCTTCATCTTACAAGTCTGTCATATTCTTTGCGCTAACTCCCATCCCCCATTCTCTATTTTTTCAAGTACCCCCAAAGATACATAATAGAATGGCAGCATATATAAAAAAGTGCCTAAAAGAACCATATTAGCACAATGAAACCCCCACATAAATGTTATGCAAATTAGTTATGAATCAAACCTGCAGTGCAAATTTACTACATTGCTGAAGGATTATAAGAGTGATTTGTCTTGTATACATTTTTAATGTATTCCAAACCATTTGTATTAGATTGTCTGTTTCTGTTAGTTAGATCGTTGAAATTTTTAAGTGCAAAGTAAATATAAAGTGTTACATTTTTAACAATATGCAGTCACACCACATACTTTTCTTGCTTTCTACCTCTGCTGTGGTCCAGGAACACATAATAGCTGTTTTTTTCCCTAGTTATCTAATCATTATACTAAATGTGAACATGTTTGGTAATACTTTGCATTTTACAATTATCATTGCAAGAGCTACTTTCAGCGTTCTAGAAATAATTGTGAATCTTAGCAGTTAATGGTGTACAGCTCTTTAAATGTAATGTTTTGTATATGCATACAAAAAGGAAAAAGGGAAAACGGGCTTTAATATTTTTGCTTACTTGTATATAAAATTACATGCATCTGCAACACAAACATAAATGTATTAATTATATATCTACTACTTAAATTCTACTTTCTGCTGAGTTTCTGTGTTTGGTGATTTTAAAGTAGGCAAGGTTAATTCTATCACAATTATTATGCTTTTCTGTCCCTAAAAATAAGACACCTGCACTTCTTATTGCTCACCATGCATTTCCTTTTTCAAATGAAACAATTACGAAGGAATTATGAGTTGTACTTCCTTAAAACTCATACTGGCCTTGATAAATACCAAACTAGCCAAATCTGAGAAATGAGCTCTGCTCTTCCTTCATTCAAAACAGGCTGAACTTGTCTTTATCATATTAAAAAAATTCAGTTGCATAAGCTCTTCTGAAATAAGCTTCTCAAAATACATACAACTACTGAACCCCACTGATTCTCACCTTTTAAACACAAAACACTACGGTGGTATTTTCATATAGAGATAAATGTTATCACCTACAGGGCTATTACAATATATAATCTATGATAACATTGTCACAGAACACACGTATATTTTATAGCAAAAGAGGAAGAGGAAAGAGAGAAAAGATTATGGTTAAATGACACAGTTTGGAGTTATTTTGGACAAATGGTCATTTCAAGTAGAGGCAAAATGCAGGAGTATTACCTGTATGGTAAAGGGTAAGATGAAGGAAAGATCTGTAAGAAAATCACCCAGATCCATGAACTATCATGTTGTCACAATACTAAATAGAGTGTAACACCATAAGACACTAACAGATTTGTTCCCATCGGTATTAATCACAAAGTGCATTGGACAGACATCTAACTGAAGAAATCAACAAAACTGATTGAAGAAATCAACAGAACTGAGAAGAATTTTACCAAGCAGGAGAAGTCAAGAGAAGCTGAAAGAACCTAATTCATATAGGCTGGCTGAAAATGGATGTCCCCAAGTGGGGATGTGGCAGTTAAAATATACACATGGTTGCATCAAAGACAAACTGACGATTTTTGCATCAAGCGGAGAAAAATAAAGCACTGAATTTTTTTTGCAGCAGAGGAGTCTCAGGTCAGACATGGTCTAAATTTCAGGACCACACACAAGAACTAGCTTTCTTAGCAAGGTCTGAAATCCCATCCTTGGAAGTTTCAAGAAGCAAGGCAAAAGAGCAGGGACTGTCTACGTATGTATGAATCAGCCTCATGGCAGGACCTGGACTAGATAATTTCTTCTTAATCTTCCAGTCCTACTGTTAATTGATTTCAGTCCTGACCTACTTCTTTAAATTAATCTACCTGTGAAACTGTCAGGCAAACAACATTAAAAATTATCTTTTAGCAGAGGGAAATAATTAAGCACAAAATAAAACAGAAAAAGAAAGGGAATATGCATTTTACACATGGTATATAACTAAGAGTTCTGAAGGAACTTAGGTTTAGAGTAGTTAAGCTACCTTAAGAATATACACAATTTCAACAATAAAAACATAGCATCTCATCAATAAGCCTGGTAAATGCAAACTTGTGAGCCTTACTTTCTACAAAGAAAGGTGCCTGAACTGAGAAATGCAAGCAGTCATAGGGTGGTAGGTCACTGAGGAAAAGGAGATAAAGGTCACTTTGAAAATGCTTGTTTGATATGTTTGTGTCCCTTAAGACCTGAAGCGAGCACAACTCATTTAACAGAGACACGAACATATGCAATTGCATAATGAATATTATTATTTAGCTTGGAAAAAACTCAAACAGGTGACTAAGACAAGAAAAAGAATTTCCCTTTAGTAAACTCCTGAGCCATTCAGTCAACCATGAAAGAGTTCTTCTAGCAGGTTTAAGAGCAGCAAACTGTTAGGTTTTGTTAATTTGAGTATTCTAGGTAATTTTAAATTTTTTTAGATGGCACTATAGAGGTAAAACTGATAGTAACTCTCAGGAAGACAGAGAAAACAATACTACTATGGATATAGGGAAAAAGAAACTCAACTGACCTCACCTTCCCCGAATGCTGCTTTCAGCACACACAGAATAGGAGTGCACCCATCTATAGTGCCCTGTACAACACTGCAGTGGTAATGTGGGCGTTTCATGCTTCTGTAATGTTTTCTTTTAAACTTTCAACAAAAATGCTGTTGAAAGACTGAAATTGTAACAATGTTGTCTGCCAGGTCATGCAGTGCCATGCAGCAGAGATTCGCTGGGTTCAGAGACTGCCCTCTCTTTCTTGACAACCCAAGCTGAAAAGATTTTATGTGAGAAACCTGGTCCTCATTTTGGTGCTTAGGCAGGAAACCAAAGAGGACACTCTTTATAGTGCTCTTCAGCAAACATTTCAAAATGCTGTTTGCGCTTATGCTTAGCTAGCAGCTTGTAGAATTTGGGTAGGGGGTAGGAATGACACAAAGAAGCAGTTGATGAAGGCACTGCATCCTGCATTCTACACTGTACCTCTGCAAACTTGACTACGAAGCTCAATTTGGACTTCTGAGGACAATATTATTTCTTTCATCAGCCTCATGTGAGTCCTGAGGTTATCCCAACTCTGTGAATATGCTGTGTGGCTCAACACACTTTACTATCTCCTAGATTACATACCAGAGACAGAAACTCCCAGAATGTTCTTCTATACTCAGTGATCTCCAAGAATTTATATTATAAACCTTATATTAAGGTGCTTATAATTCAGTTGTGTAATTCCCAAGGAGTTAAACCTTGATTTAGTCACTTTTTAACATGTCAGAAGCATAGTTCTTTCTTCCCTTACTGTTCTTATTGCATAAATATATTTTAGTAGTTATCTGCACTAAACACCAGATGGAAATTCCAATGCAAACCCACGTTTGGGAAAGTAATAGCAATAATAAAACCTCACTTCTATGTATCATACCTAGCTTAATAACATTTAGTGTGTATTTTCATCGGCATACACCAAGAGCTTTTTAACAAGGAGGACAGCATCATTAACCCCATTTTACAAATGAGGAAGCTGAGGCACAGAGCTGTGATTTACCCAAGAAGTAAAATGCCAAATGCCACATTCCATCTCTTTAGCCACAAGAGGCCTCATCACAGACACCTCTCCTCTTGCATATGCTGTTTGCATATGCCAGGTAAAGCCAGCCCTCAGAATAAATCCCAAGTCCCTCAGCCAGAGAGTTGTGTCACATCTCTATTGCATTGTCCGCGGGAACCCTGGAGACTTCCAATACTGCCAGAAGACGGGCCAGTCAAGGACCTTGCTATACATAGATGCTGACAGCGCATGTACAGTACCTACTGCAGAAGGATAAAGATGACCCTCAGTCCAGCCCTGGTTCAAGGTGGTACAGCCACACTAAGCAGTGCTGTTAGCTAGATTTGCAGAAACGGTGTACTTCTATTGGTAGAACCTGCCCAAACCTAATAAAATTCTTGCCCATCATTGACTTGGCCCCATGCCACCCTGGTAGTACTAGATTGCTTTGGGTTCCAGAGGCAGCCAGGGCTGCCACTACATGCTGTTCCTTATACAAGTGAGGCATGTCTTGAGAGAGACCTCAAAAGCCATCTGAGTAGAGCTCATAAAATGCTGAGTCGAGTTTCATAATCAGAGAACACATCTGAAACATACACTGTGTGACCCGACTCCCATTAGCATCTGACGATGTCAGCCATACCAACAGACCCTAGAAGGATTCAGCCTGGTCCAGTAAACATGTAAGAAAGGAATGGAGAGAAAAATAACACAGACATCACACAGAACAGTATTACAATTCACTTTTAAACCCCTCATCAAGGTGGTGGCCAGGCCAGTCAGGGTCAGTTAAAAGACACAAAGCTAGACCTTAAAAGCCCATGAAGACCTGAAGATGTGTTTGAAAGCCACAGGAGGTTTAGCAGACTCATCAGATACTCAGACCATCCTAAGAGTCAAGGAGCAACAGCACATCATTTCAATATCTCATGTAGCTGTAACTTTTGTTAGCAAAGTTGGAAGAGTAGAAAAGTAGCATCACTCTCTCCCTTCTTCCTGCACAAAAACTGAGAAACAAATAACAACCCATGACCATTACTATCTGAAGTGTTTTATTAACACTACTTTGTGACTAATTTCACAGTTACTGAAGTTACAAGGCCATCCACAGCCTGATACTTTAAAACATGCACAGTCTGCTGGAAAAATCTATTCATCCATCCATACAAGCCCCAGAAGGTCCTTGTACAGATGAAATAAGCACTGAGATTATCAGTACTCAAAGCTCTGGCTCACAGTTGTTACAACAGCCATTAGGATTTAAAAGCAGCTTTGTCCAAATACCTTTTGAACAAACAGAGTTTGTGATCACTCTATTCATAAACATCAACCCATTTGGCATACCCTTATCCCTTCAATGCTGCCACTGATAGCTCTTCTGTTTTATGGCCTCAGCAGGAAATTGTGGTTTCACTACATTCGGGGCTTCCTTTACTCTTTTGGACTGCAAGAATTGTGTTTGATTTAATTTGTGCATAATGTGAATGTGTATAATAGATTAAATGCTTCCAAGTATAAGTCTGACTAGTTAGCAAATAAAGGATCCAGAAAACTTCTGAGCTAAGAGGGTCATTACCAAATACCATATTCAACAATATGAAAACTTCCCTTGGCTAACTGGGGAAAATCAAATCTATTCTAATATTCCATTAGCAGGACAGGACTCATAAGCATTTATAACAACCATTCTGGTGTCCCTAGTAACTGAAGTAAGCAAGCTGAGTTAAGCTTAGTAAATTAATTTCATTTGTGATTATGTAGCTAAATCAGTCTCTCAGTCCAGGAACCAAAAAAGAAAGAAGGTTAAAACAAAATCACTTTAACCCTTAGCACAATAATTTCTGATAATGCAAAGTTGAAAAAAGGGATTTGCACTGAACTAAAAATAATTAGCAGTAACAATCAAAGATACAATAAGATATGCAGGCAGTGACATATTTAACTAGGACTCACAAAAATCTATAAAGTCTTACATTCCAACTCTATACTACTTTGCCAGATTTTAAGTTTTTCATACTAGGGTACTCACGGTACACTGAGTTTTTTGGAAAGTTAGGTTGAAGTCAGTTCAAGTGTTTCTAAGACAGAAGTCTGGAAAAACATGTCATATTTCTAATAAAAAACCCCCAAAGTCTGAAGACATTTAGCAGAGAAGTTGTGGAAACTGCATCCTTACAGAAAGGACTTAAAATTTGGCAGCACAGTCAGGCTTGATAGCAGCCACATGCCTTTTACTGCTCTTAAGAAAAACAGTGCCAGTTTGACTAAGTTAATACACACACACATAGGAAAAGAAAAAAAAATAAAGCACTGTCTGCAAACTCGGTACAGATTTGTTAGTGTTTGGTAGCTAAACTGCTATAGATTTCTCCATAAACATGTCACAGATGTGCACAAGACCTTCCTTACTACTCCTCCTTTCAAGAACCACTGTGATGCTAGACAGGTTAACTAAACATAGGCAGAAAATCTCCTATTTGTCTTACAGTTCCCACTGTTGGCACACAGGGAGAACAGAGGACAAAAAGGAGGGAAACTGCTTTAACATAAAGCAAAAATGGACAGTTTGAGATGTCATGAACATACAAAGTGCAAATGGGGGATACCTTTTAAAAAGCTCCAGACCCTTACTCTGAGTAGCGTGCCTTTAATAAAGGAGACAGTTCCCCATGGGTAAAATGGGAATTACAATGGCACCTCACTTGATAGGGTAAAGAATATTTGCAGATCATTTAACTACTGTCATGATGAGTGCAACAGAAAAACCCATGAAGAAATTAATTAATCTTACTTAAATGCCAGGCTTCAGTTGCACGGAATAAATATGGCATAGGGCTATATACTGAACAAGGAAAACAAAATACAAGTTGCTAACTTTGTGGCACTTTTCATCCTGTCCAATAAAGGCACAGAAATCCTGCAGGGAGATGGAAAACTTAACCAACACAAAAACACAGACACACAGTCGTATAACTGAGAGATGTAACACAACACATACATGCACATTTAAAGGGGGCCTACAGGAAAGCTGAGGAGGGTCTCTTTATCAGGGAGCGTAGTGATATGACAAGGGGTTACAGTTTTAACTGAAAGAGGGAAGATTTAGATTAGATATTAGTATGAAATGTTTTACTGTGAGGGTGGTGGAGCACTGGAACAGGTTGCTCAGAGAAGTCATGGAAGTCCCATCCCTGGAGGTGTTCAAGGCTGGGTTGGATAAGGCTTTGAGCAACTTGACCTATTGGGAAGTGCTCCTGCCTATAGCAGGGGAGGTTAGAACTGGACGATCCTTAAGGTCCCTTCCAACCCAAGCTATTCTATGATTCTATGATTAAAACTAAATGATGCATATGCTCTTTTGAGTTAACATAAACAAAAGAAGAAATTGTTGCAATATATTGTACATTTGCAATGGCAGAAGTATTTGGACTAGCCTTAGCAAATAAATGGCTGTTTATTTTTCTTGAGATTACACATAAAATTCTGCAGGCTTCCCACTGACTTAATTTGGATACAAATTAGGATGTAGCACAATGGACAGATGGGAGGGGTATCTGCTCAACACATTAGTAGCATTTTGAAGTCTGTTGTGGAACTTACTGTTCATCCTCAGTGTTCCTTATTTTGCAAGGTATATTTAACATTTAAGTCTGACATAGACTGCAAGCGTGTAAGTATATTAGTATTGCTACTGTTAACCAAGCCTTGGTATAAGACAACGGAAGAAATGGAAATACAGAGGGGGACACAGACAAAGAGAGGGAGCGACGGTGTAATGGATTTTGGCTGAAGTTAAACTAAATCTTTTGTCAGTAGAATATTATACAAGTAAAAGCCTTGCAATGCTGAAGAATAAAAAAATTCACAATCACTTCTACAATGTAGCATATATTTTGCAAAACTGCAATGACTACAGTGATAAAATTAATACAAATCGGATGGACATTAGAATGATTCTTTCTGACCTTTAAGTGAAAGTTTTGGTGAATGCACTTTTCAGGTTCCTATACATACATACATTGTTTAAAAGATTATAGGAATTCACACATATAAAGACATAATGTATCTTTTTTCTCCCTGCGGCCTAAGAAGTATTCTGCAATCAGGGCAACCACAGAAGTACTTCACTAAATTCTATCTCCTTAAATTAATGAGACAACCAGCACGGGCAGATTAAAACTTATGACCAGGCAGAAGGAGACAAGACAACCTCAGTAAATATTTAAGCTATCTGCCTGATCAACCATTTTAGCAATTGTTTATTCACTGCTAATGCACACATGCTATTGCATATACGTACGGAAACACACATAAAATTATAGCTGTGGTTTCTTTGATCTACTGTATGTATTTCCAAGCCTCACATATCCCCATTACCAATTCTGACCTTAACCTTGTCTTTTTCAAATAGAAATTACTCCAAAAGAAAAAAAAAAAAAGAAAGAAAAAACCCATAGGTTTGATGCTAGTCAGCTTGTGCTGCTGCCTCCAAGGGTGAAGGGTTACCAGCAACATGTGAGGATCACAGGGCTGGACAACTGAGGATCACTCATGTTGTGGAGCTGGGAAGCTAAGCCTCTATGAGCCCTTCTTCTGCCACTCTTCGACATGCACCGCAAACACGCAGTGATCCATGAAGACAGAGAGACCAGAATGAAAGAAAGGTGAAGAATTGACAGCATCTGCTAAAAGATGTTCAGAGAAACTGCTGCTAAACGGTGAAGATGTGCAAAGGCTGGCATTCACTCATAGGCTTCCAGTGGAAGAAGAAAGTCCTCTTGAAGGGATAAAATAAGACTGTGTTTGGAGCAGGGTGAGTTTCCTCTTTAGCATGATGTCTGCATGTGTAGATTGTAGTTTAATCTTTGTATTGCTCAGGAAAAACACTGTACAGTAACACACTTAATTACACTGGAATCAGCAGCTCTCCACCCTTGTCAATCACTTCATCCAACACACATGTGCACGCGCGCTGTCTCTCTCTCACACACACACACAGGCTCTTCCTGTGCTCCACAGACAAGAAAAAAATACTAATTTAAAGCATATCAAAACACATTTTTATAATGTATAAAGATAATACCCAATGGACTCCTGAGAGATACATGAAATTAATCCCAGTTGTGAAGGTCTTGATTTAGCTCTTCACTCCTGGGATGAATTTAAAATCCCACAAAAGCCTATGATTTATTTCTTTCCTACACAACAGCAACAAACACTCACATAATTTTTAAGTAATGTAAAATATCACTTTAAAGCCATTCACACACATCTGAGAGAGAGAAAGAGAGAGTGAGAGAGAAGGGAAGAATTAGTTGTTTTGAGAGGTGAGCACTTAAGGGTCCATTCTACCTGCATAATTTCCATAAATGTTATGTTTATGAATTGAACGAACAGGGTGAAGAACTGTTGGCACAAAAACTGCCTTTCACCCACCTCCTATGTTTAAACATACAATGTTTCTTCTACTGTCTAGTTAAGGGCTTTTATAAAATAACTGTTCTATTTCTATAGCTGTTCTATTTCAAATTCGTACACCAAGTAGATGTGATTATCAAGGTGTCTTTCTCGTTACAGGGTTTTAACTCACTACCCTGTATGAAGCTTCCTCAACATTTGCAAAATACCTAAAACTTGAAGTTATTACATTGGATGGAGGGAAGGAACTCTGCCAAAAGCTAGTTAATTTCCCACATTTTCAGAAACTTTTCTACTTAAAGGCAATCATGATACAATATCTTTTCAAATGGTTTGTACTTGATAGGGAGTGAAATAATTATTCCATGAACAGTCTCTGGCAAACCTATTTAAATGATAGATTCAGGATGTCATCCCCAAAATTTCTAGGCTGCAAAGCCACATCTTATCATTTATGCCTGTGTGACTCCATGACATTCACAATTTACTGGTACTGCTTTTGAGCTTGAGTTACCATGCTGTATGACATCACAAGAAATTGCCACATCAGCAAATGATGTAAATAAATAAAAAGAAAAAAAAAAAGAGAGAGAGAAAGAACTAAGGCCTACCCAAGCAAAGCAGATAAGAGCTTAGGTTTCAGAGAAAATACATGCATTATTTCATTTTCATAGTGCTTTATTGCAGTAGGATAAGTATTAAAATTAATGGGACAGAGATTTTTTCTAGTTTCTAAAATCTTGTTACAACATAGGATGAAGCTATGAAAATCATTCTTGAGTTAACACTACGTGCCTTTTTATTTGTTCTGAAAACTGTACCAAAAGGACATATGTACTTCCTTGCTTCTGCAGTTTATAAAATGACCGTATTTAAGTCAGTTAGTAATGTAAAACTACAAATACATCAGCATCATGGCAAAAATAAAACACCATAAGCAACGCAAATTTGTGCTAAAATGGATACAAGAGGCACCCTTAAAAACACACAAAGAAATTAATGTCAGTTGTTGTGAGGCTTTCTGCAGGACACTTAAAAGTTTCAGCCATTTACCAAAATCCATATTCTAAAATCTATGATTTTAAGTCACTGCTGAATGCCAAGATGAGAGGTGTGTGTTTGTTTTAAGAAAAGGCAAGTTATTCAAATGAGAAGTTCCACAGGAAGTTAAACAACCACAATAATTTCCTTTTCGACCACTGGCCTATTCCTGCCATCAGTTTGCAGGGACTGTGTGGCTAAGTCTCATCACTGCTAACGTGGATAACTATGCAAGATACATTCAAAGTGCACAGACAGGAGAGGAAAAAACCCTTCCATTTCTTTTACTGACCCACAAAACCCAGACACTGTTGCAGTGAAACTGAACAGTATCTTGCAACTTCATCCCTTAACTGGAAGCCCAGTACATGGCAGAAGTCCAGGACCTAGCTCAGGTTGTTTATCTTCCAATACTTTGAAGTCTTTTACTAGCCAAAAAAGAAATTACAACATGATTTAAAGGGAAATCAGTCACATTGTGGGCCTGTTCCTTGCCTGCCTCCTTCCTGTCCTTCTTTTTTTATTAAATGGTTGTAACTGTACCATAAGTCTGATCTGTTTATCCCTGTGAACAGCTGTCCTACTGTGGCACAAAAAAAAAAATTGTGAAAATGTTTGGGTTAGGCTTAACTATATACTTTCGTTTAATCTCACCCCAAAAATCCCAATAAAATTTCACAAAAAAATTTCCATCTTTAAAAGAATATCTGCTTTCTGTGCTATGTTTTAATAGAGAAATAGCGATGACTTAAGCATTCTGTATACAACATTTGAATCCTAAATCTCAGTTCCACAGATCCACCACCTCTCTGCAAGTACTTCCCATCATCAAGCAGCTTCTGCTGCAAGTTGCCCAGATGCAACGGGTCAAAATTGAAAGAGATTCCTCTCAAATAATCTGCCACTGATCAAGTCCAGGATCTGATGTCTCCAGTCCTTCACTTAAACACTCCTCTTCCCCTGTTTGTGATTCAGTGAGAGAAGGCATAGAACCTCACACAGCTCTCAGGAGCTGAGTATCAAACTGGCAGCTCCCTGAGTTTGCACATCCACAAAGCAAAGGAGAGGAACTCAGCTGCACTGATGCTTCCTGTTGAAACTTGAGACAATGCTTAGCTTTCAACACACTTGATGAAGAAGGTAACAAAACTGTTGCACAGACATCAGACAAACGCAGTGAGCCAGACAGTGAGCTCATCCAAACCACACTACAAATAATTCTTTAGCTCAAGTGCTTTGCTTCCTCATTTCCTTAGAAACAGATCCTGTGATTTTTGGTATATTCTAAAATCTGGTATTATTTTAATTTATCACCATGAAGAACTTTTCAAAAAATGGATTGTGATACTCTATTTTCTAAAACATCATGAATGTAAGAGCAGTTTCACAGCACCCTGAACAGTCAGTGTAAAATACTGTTGCTCAGTTTTCAAACATAAGGCAGGCCTTAAGTATATTTGACAATTCCCAGTTATAAAAGTTTGGTATTTGTTCAGGAACAAATGAATTAGCTACTTCTTCAACTCAAGTTAGCAAAGCCTCACACAAAGCAAAGCTGGGAAAACTTTTTTCTAGATGTCTTGACCTTGTTACACAAGCACATGACACTTTCACCTAATACAAAGTCTTCCACAAGATGGTGATGCCATGTGATGTCATCTCCCACTCAGAAAATTTTGACGGATACAAATAACATTCCTGGATCATAAACTAAATTGTTTGAAGCAGAAATTTCCCATTCTTTCATTATGGATAATACTAAAACATTATATAATGCAATACAAGGAAATTCTATCTTGAGGTCCTGATGACAAGCCACTTGAACTACACTTTTTTCCTTTATAATGTCACCAGAATTCTCAGTGGAATTATATATAGAATAAATGATAGGCAACAGTGAATTACAAGGCCATAATACATACAGTAAGCACCTAATACAGTCTCATAAATTACAGACTTTTATAGCTTTATATTTTACAGTGTAATGTCACACACCACAGTGACACAATACTCAATTCAAGACATGATATCACATTTAAGAAAAAAAAGGAAGAGAAAAAAAGCAGCAGCAGCCCTTATTATAGTAAAGTAAAATTACTCTGGAAGTATACAGATTTGCCATTTTGAAAGGAGATGCAAAGATCACAATATGGGCTGCAAGGAAGAAAGTATGTGCCAGACAATGACCAGCTCTGTTGTTCCAGTCTGTACTGTGGATAACAAATGTTAGTGTGTGCCTAACACCAGGCACTGCTGCACAAGAGATCCCAAGCTGGATTCTGCACTCCAGGGACAGGGCAAGGGGTGTTTCACATCACTGAGCAGTGACTTCTCCAGCTGATTAAGAAGCAGCACTGATGGGCTTCACTGGGATTCCCACCCAGAGCTCTTCATTCTGACAGATAATGTCACATTTTGGGGGTCTAAAGGATAATAGAGAAGCAAGGGCCTGGAGCTGAGGGAATAGCTCATTCCTGGAGCTCTGGATTGGGACCACTTCTAAGGCAGGAAATTAAATAATGAAGAAGTTAAAATTGAATATTCTCAGTCTGATTTCACAAAGAAATGAAGCACATGCTACCAGACAGCATCCATCTGCCTGTGTATACACAACTTGACAACTTTTGGATCCATTGGTTAACTGCAACTAAACCTGGTACAGGAAAAAAGGACTCCATGCTATCAAGTTCCTATAAATTCTGAGAAAACAGAGAGTGGGGTAGAAAAGTATTCTCTCAGTGTGCCTTCCTTGAGGATACAACTGCCTCCCTCCTAGATGTCAGTAGATCCTAGAGAACTCACACCACAAGGAGGTAGAGCAAGGGGGCAGGTAAAGACCCTGTAGAGTAACCCAAGAGCAGGACAACATTTGCTCCATGTTCCTACCATACTAAATACCAAAGGATTCCACAGTAAGAAACAAGGACATAGGAAGCCTTGTTGCTGATAAACAAGATCTCTTTGTTGCTGATAAACAAGAACACCAAACAAGTATATAAGTGAAAAACACACACTCACTCTGCATTTTCATTACCAGGTATGTTGCCATCTGTGTGTACACAATTGCTGTGTGCTCTCAGAGGTGAGCAGCAAAAAAGAGATCACCAATGTTGTTAAAAGATACTCTTCGTTACTAACTCAGTTAAAGGTGACAATACTGAGAGATGAGGACAAAAAGAGGGGATGATGACAAGACAGAGAGAGGCACGGCTCTTTCACGTGAAAATACAGCATATGGTCCTAGCCAGAATGCTTTACATATTAATATCTAGATTAAAACAGGAGAATATCATACCATAAATCTGTATTTGAAATACACTCACATCAGCCTCCAGCAGTGGCAAAGAGACATGACACAACCAATGAAGTTGAGAAAACTGTTTATATATTTGAGGGCAGACACTTGCCCAAGCAGCTTTCTGAGGCACTGTCACATCACAGAAGCCAAAACAAGAGTCCTTTTTCTACAACTGACTCACAGCTAGTATCTGGGAGTTTGGATAAAACAGGAACAGTCTCAGATGCCAACTGCTCACCTTGTCAGGCACCAGCACCACCTTAGCTGCTGTGACTGGTAAATGTGGCTGAAATATCTTCCACTTGGAGGACCCAGCAATAAACCCTGAGCTTCCTTGGCAACAGTCCAACCCAGACACCCTAATCAGAGAAATGCCTACCAATTAAATGGAAGGTTGACTCATGAAGGACCTGGGATAAATGAGAGAAAAGGACTCCAGATATGCCTGTTACCCTTTTATCATTAGAAAGATCAAGACCTAAGCAGACTAGCAAGTGTCCTATAAACAAATGGACCAAATAACGTACCTCATGTGAAGTGTATGTTGGATTGCCAGCTCAGACAGCACCTTTTTATTTTATCTCATAGTTTAAAAGTTCTGCATTGTTCTACATATTGATTCCTTTTATTGTGGAAATTAACAGTTTTCAGAGATGATGCTGGTTGATGAGACAGAGAGGGCTCTACACACAGAATCACAGAATTATAAAACGTCCTGAGTAGGAAGGCACCCACAAGGATTATCGAGTCCAACTCCTGTCCCTGCACAGGATAACCCCAAAACTCACACCATGTGTCTGAGGGTGTTGTCCAAATGCTTCATGAATATTGTAAGGCTTGGCATTGTGCCTACTTCCCTGGGGAGCCTGTTCCAGAGCTCCACCACCCTCTGAGTGAAGAACCTTTTCATAATATTCAACCTAAACCTCCCCTAGCACATCTTCCTGCCATTCCTTTGGGTCCTACCATCGGTCATCAGAGAGAAGAGCCCCTGTTCCTCCTCTTGTGAGGAAGCTGTAGACTGTGAGGAAGTCTTCTCTCCTCTCCTCTAGGCTGAAAAGACCAAGGGACTTTAGCTGTTCTTCACGCACTTTCTCTCTAAACCCTTCACCAACTTTGTGGCCTTCCTCTGGTCACTCTCCAGTAGCTTTACATCCTTTTTATTCCATGGCATCAAAAACTGCACACAGTACTCAAGACAGGGCTGCACCAGTGCAGAGTAGAGTGGGACAATCACCTCCAACATTGGTGAAACAATCACTTATGGCACTCTTATGTGATGAGGCTGCTGACTGCTTAGCTGTTCATACAATACACAGGCTTCATTAAGAAAAAAACATACAACTGTGGCCTGGCAGCACACTGTACAAACAAAACACAACCTTTGTGCAAACAGAATTTCCTTCTTTTTTCAGTCAAAATTTACTCTTCTGACAAAGCAAGCAGTATACACACTTTACAACTACCATCAGGTGGGAAACAGGGCTAAGTCTTCCTGATAGCACATCTAACCAGCTAAACATAAATAATGATTTAATTTTACTCCTTGAAGCATCTACTTTGAGCCCAGGGGTAGCCATCAAATCAAGCAAATGATTATGATACAGCAAATGTGCCAAGAAGAGAAGCAAACAAAAAAAAGTACCAAAAAAGCATAAAAACTAATTAGTTGTTATTTAAGTAGTTCATGATACTAACAACTAAAACAAATAGTTTATATATCCTGTGCATCAGTTTTCCACTTTGCTGCAACTAGACTTTCTCTTCTAATAGAAAACAAGGAAAATGACATTGTCTGTTACCACAGAAGCAATGCATCACTGTGTAAGCAATCTCTCTCCAGTGGAAAACTTGCTTGTCTTACTTTGCTGGCTTATAAACAAGCACTCTGGTTAAGAATACAGGATCGCACAACTGCATATTCCTAGTGCAACTGAGTCAAACTGCAAATACTGAGTTGCATTCAACTCCTCTGAATAATGCTGATCACATTCCTCCAGGATGAAACACTTAGAAAGGATAAGAAATGTCATTACATTTGTTTGGAAAGGAGGAAAACGCAATACTGGCCAGCTAGGAGTGATGCAGTGCATCATGCCACCATGCCAGAGATCAGAATTCAGACTAGTCTTCTAGTTTTCAACCTTAGGACACGGAGGGTATGGTTCAAAAATAATGTGTTTCCTCCTCTGAGAGGGGAAAACCAGTGCAGTAGAATCTATCTGGCAGGCTGACTTTGCTCTGAAGTTACACAGAAAAAAGCAAGGACTTTGTGTTTAGGATTGGGGGCTGGGAAAACAAGAAATGTGGCCTCCCTAGGAAATAAATTTAAGATTATGCTGCTGCACAATCTGAATCCTTTCTAAGGAGGCAATAGGAAATTTAAAAGTTAAATCGAGTTGTCCATGACATGCTCAACACCATTTAATGGGAAACTCCTGCTGATATTATTCATGAGAGACACATTTCTTACAAATACAACAAAAATAAATTAAAAAAACCTTTAAAAAAATCCTTAAGTATAAAACCTTTCTCTATTTGATAATGGGTAGTAAAGAGGACAGATGCATTTTCATGAAAGGCACCACATGGAAGAGAAAATTTCTCCTCTTTTATTTTTAAAAAGGGTGCCAGATGCAAATGTTTCACTGGATGCCTATAAGTATTTAAAATACAAAACACCTTCTTCAAATGCATTAAGCACACAGTGAAGCACTTTAAATACACTTGCTTTGTCAGACAGGCAGCTGGCACCACTTTTGTAATGAACAGGGCAAACATTCTGTCCACTGAAAGTGTTACCAAAAGATGGCAGGAGGCTCAGCTTGACTTGCACTCTCAAATATCAAAAGCAGGTTCCTCTCATTACTTGTCTTAAGGATAAAAAATACTGTCTGACTATCATACTGTAGGAAGGGAAGAAGAGTTTAGGTTTTCTTTTTAAATAGGTCTCTCCACAGAAAGCACATGCTGACCCCAGCTCTTGCTCTCTCTCATCTCCAGACAGTACGACCTCCTCCTTCCTAGCCTTTCCCAAACATGCACCATTTTGTGGGTGATCAAAAGCCTCCCCTGATCTTCAATTATTCTGCCACAGTAAATGCAAAGTCTTCAGAGGACAGTAGCCACATCAGCAAGAGCATTAGTTAAAACCATATGCGCTATCAAACTTCTCATGTCTGTGTTTGGTCTAATTAATTTTGTCACTTCATACATTTCCAGACAAAAATGAGAAAGAAAATCCACCCAACAAACCAAGAAAGCCAGCCTTTTCAAAGGTGAGATGACTCTTTTGTAAAGCCCACAACATTCAGCATCACGGAACTAAAGACAGTGCAGAGTTTGCCTCATTTACAGAGAAGTGCGGGAGGAAAAGATTTTCTGTAGCATGAGGAAAAAAAAATTTTAAACTCCCCCCACCCCTAAAAAGAGCAAAATGCCTGTTCCACCTGAAACTATACTTCAGGTTTTAATATCTCTTTCCTGAGCTGAGAAAAGCTGTTTATATCCCTTTCCCCTCCTCTAAGGAAGTTAAAAGCAATGTTTCGAGCAAGCTCCATGCATGTAGCCACACCTAAAACACAAGCCAATATCTTCCCCTCCTCCCTCAAATCTATGAGCGGCCACAGCTGGAACTGTTTTACAGCGGCCGTCCAGGCTGTGCGAGCTGAGCGCTCGCCTCCTCTTTGTCTGTAAAGACGAGAGACGCTGGCTTCCAAGGTAGAGCTGTGTCTCCCGGGACCGTGGGTAAACACCAGCCTCCCCAGTCCCTCCTGGCAGGGTCAGGTGACGCAGTGTCTAAAGCCGACCACAGAAAGATCTCGAAAAGCAGCCTAAGAGGAGAGGCTTTGCCTTACTGGGGATGACAAAAAAGCACACAGTTGGGTTTCAGATTTTCCCACTATCTTGAAAGCATAGTGAGAATACGATTGGTATAATGTCAAGTCTCCTGCTATAACGTCAAGCCTCCTGCTATAACAATAGCGTGCTTTTAAAAATAGTTTCTCCCTTGCGCTGCAGATAGTGTTCAGGGCATGTGCAGGGTTGGCCGGGCTCTGGCAGGTGCCATCCGACTCTCCCCAAGCTGAAGGCCAGTCGGCTGGTGAGGCAATGAGCACCAACACTGCACGCTCTGGAGCAGGACAAAGCTTAGGCACTCCCCGTTAGGCTGGAAGAAGGGCAAGCCTGCCCCGTGGAAAGGGCACCACGCAAGAAGGCAGGCAAACTGCAGTGCAAGTCAAGTCAGTAACAGTGTGAAAAATGCAAGCGTGAGTTCTTCTGAAGGCTAAAAGACAAAGAGAGCGTATGCATATTGAAGCATCTGAGGGAGAGGAACACAGGGAAAATTGAGGAGGCACAACGGAAGCAAAATAAACTTTTACATGTAACAGAAAGATTCTGAGGATGCGTGTCTCCCTGCACACACGTACATGTGTACTGACTGTTTCAAAAGCCACATCTAAAATTTCATTTTAAAAAGCCCAGCTGCTTCTTTACCCTGACTTTGTCTTTAAGGACTTCGCTAAGCTGAAGGAGTGGCCAGAAAAGAAGAAGAAAAAAAAAAAAACACACTTCAACCCATCTCTCTCAAATTCTTTTATTTCAGCAATGCATTAAGCAATCTCCCTGCAGAGTTATTCTCTTCTTCCTGGTGTGGATAAAGCTCCCCCTGGGGAGCTCTGTAATTTCCAGCTTCTCCGAATTCAGGTATTAGTAAAGACCGCTTGGGGACACGCAACAATATAACTCTACATTTTCAGGCATTCGGAGAGAACCCCCTAAGGGTCCTAAGTTCAAATTTCTGAAATGTAGGCATTGTAAAAGGAACCTCGGGGGACTCCAGCAATAGAAATCTGCTGAATTCAAAGCATTTCCTAAGCCCTGGCAGGAGCCTTTGCTCCCACTGGAGGCTTTTTATAAAACATGTGTTGCTGACATGTTGACAGATTGCTCAGTGAAGTGTTAGGTGCATACACAGGCTGGCCATTTAGGGGGACATCAGTTTACCCTTCATCTCTACCTGAAGCACCATGTTTTATACATTACCCGAGGACAGGCAGAAAGCAGACACTCTCCTACAAAGTACACTATCACTTGGCAAGAGAGAAAAAAAAAAAAGGCCCCACAAAACTAAAGATATCACATATGTACATGCACACACACATACAGGGAGAGGGAGAGAGAAAGAGAGAGGGAGTTGTATAGAATCTTCTACATATCAAAAAGGTCAGAAAATAAATTAAGTGTACAATACAAGGCCTGGGCTGGAAATTGCCTCCATGTATCAGGCCTGCCACCCCTTCTCTACACAGGCCAGAGCTCCGAGGGTATAATGAGCAAAGGAATTTTCTAATGACAGCTGACTGTTGGGAGGTAATCTGATCAAAGGCCGATATTAAATCCAACTTCTGCTCATATCAGGGTATTAGTGATGTACGACTTAATAACCCAGCAGCTCCAAAAGTGCTGCCGTGGCAACAGGATGGAAATTGGGATAATAATGTATTCATGGTGCTGGCGACCTGGGGCTGCAGTGCGTGCTCTCAGGGGAGGGCACTTCACCCTGAGCCAGACGTGTCTGGGCAAAATCACTTCACAAAGGACAGGAGTTGAATACTGAAGAGCTCTGGCACTGATGAGTGTGTCGATAAGGGGAAGAGTGGAATGAAGTGAAGGGAGGAAAGGAAAAACATTTTCAGCAGAAGAGCTTGAGTGGTGCTTCTCTGAAAAACTGATGGGGCTCAAGAAGCTCTCCCCGACAAGTACAACCAAAATGGATAATTATTAAATGAACATAAAACTACATTCTCCGCAAAGTGCTGAAGGATGGATAGCACCAGCTTACACAAAGTGACAAGATTTTCACATCAGGCTACATCTATCTTCCAGCACTTCCACTGTGCATAAAAGGGCCACTGCCTGCTACCATCAATATCCAAAATTCCTTTAACATTAAACAGCTTCTCAACCTTTCCTGCCCTTAAATCTCTCAAGGAAGAAAATCCAAGGAAAGGTCACACATCAGCCACACCTTTCTGGATCCTGTAGCTGCATTTCCTGCATAAATGGAAATCTCCCTCACATCATTTTCCCTCCTCTCTCTTTCCATGATTACTATAGCAATGTATAAAATACGAGTAACACACGTTTCTATTCTTTCTGGTATGAGACCAGAAAAAAACTTGGCAATGGAATACATCCATTTCAGCAGAACTATACAAATTAATCTAGCATCAGTTCCTTTGATTCCCTAAATCAGGAAACAAAGATGGATGTATGTGTTATTTGAATTCCATTTGTTTTCTAGACAATAGACAGGAGAGAGAGGGTCTTTCTTTCATTTGACTATAATTCAAAGCTAGTTTAAAATACCGGGGTCATTTGGGGGGGTTCTAGCAGCAAAAGACTGAGGAACGAACTTTTGTTGACTGTATTAGCAGAGGGGAACAAGCGTCCATTTGTTTGATGTTCTCTAAGCCTCTCTTGCAGTTTACTGGGCTATCCCTTTGCAGAAATTTACAGTCATTCAAATCACTCACTAAGTCACAGCAGAACCCATTTCTGCTCAAGGGATGCTGAAGCACTAGCTTTAATGATGAGTATAATAGCAACCTAAAAACTGCTCGTGGCCACTGCATCAGTCTCACAATATGGATCCCAGGGAAATCCAGCTCTATACTGCGTCTCTGACATGTAAGGGAGAAGATAACTGAGAATATCCCTCTTTCTATCTTCATGCTATACCTAGTGCCAACAACATACACATTGTACTCTTAAGCACTCCTCCTGCCTTTCTTAGTATTACAGATAATTTGCTAGTTTCAGAGTGTACTTATTACAGGACTGTCAGAGGAGTTTTTGTTTCAACAACACGTTAACTTTACTGCACTTATAAAAAACATTATGTGTCCCCTGTGATTCTGTGTGTTTAAGAGCAGCGAAATGTTATTGATCCCAGTGTGACAAATCAAGAGTTAGGTAATGTCTACAAAACTCAATTTTCTGCAAGACATAAAACCCTTTTTATGAAACCCTTCCTTAAGAAATTCATGAAAAATACACACAAAAAATTAGAGCAGAAAGGTCAGGAACTACTTTTTTTTCATTAATGTAATCCAATTCTAGTCTAATGACAGGCATATGACCAACAAGGCCAATTTAAAGTAATATTTACTCTCATTACTGTAAAACAGTATGTGAAAAATCTTGATTTTTAAAATCACTTTGATATAATTAATAATCTTATTCTGAAAGCCCAAAACCTAAATTCAGTTTCCCTTTGGAAAGCATTCAGTACTGAGTACACCGTAAGTTTGGATTCATGCACAGGTTACATAATGCGTAAGATTTTCCAGGATTTCAGTTTAAACTGTTTATATATGACCTTAATGTACATTTACACAATGAGTTGGCTTTAAACAAATCTCAGTGGTGAAAACATCCCATTGAAGTTCTCCTAAAAGCTATACATTTGCCCAAATTCCCCTTTTTTATAAACCAGTTTCCTTTTCTCAATGGCTGCACAGAAGTAGTGGTGAAATACTAGGGGAGAGAGGCACTAAAAACCAGCACTAAAAATCCAGTTGTAATTTGCATGAGATCCACATGCATCTGCAGAAATCACACAGATATCTATACATATTGGGATTTTTTTTTCCCAAATGTTTGGGGACAGTAGGTACTGGTACTGCAATTAATTAACAAGCAAATGTGATGCCCTCAGATGTGAACAATACTGAGCAAATTGCTCATGTTCTTAAAAAACAGATGAATTACATGCACAGTACCACTCCTGAATACTAGAGTATCCATTTTATATCCTTTTTCCAGCAAACTTGAATCCATCACAAGCCTTCCCTTGCTCCCTACTCCCTTTTCCCCTTTTTGGTTTAGCTTCCACTTTAAAATTTGTTTTCCAGATCTGTTGGTAGTTCTCTCTATATTTCTTTTCTGTCTACTGCATTCATCATTATTCAGCTGCATTATAGCACTTAAAAAAAACATCCCAGCTTTGGAAAAAAAAAAAAGGGAAAAAAAAAAGAAATCATTTGATTTTCATTGCCCTGGAGAGAATTAAATACCCCCAAGGAAAAATTCTGGTACATTCTCTGCACACATTTACATGCAGCCAGTGAAGTAAACATTTCCATAATTGCTCACTTCAGAACACGTTACCCAGTTCCTAGGTACAATAACTGTCAGGAGTCAATGAGGAATAAAGAATTTTCCTGAATCCTTGCACATAACCTGACTAGCATTAATAACTCCACAGTTGTACATAAGTTAAGAAATGGATTACTGCCAGGCAACAACCTTGCTCTGAACACTTTGGGCATAATGTGCTCTTCAAACTACCATTAACAAAATAAAAAACTTAAAAAACCCCAAAAAACTCAAGGCTATTGATAATGAAGTATACTTCTATCTCTATTAAAAATCACATAGCCCAAACTACAGTTTTTTTCTTAACCCTGGAAATTATAGTAACAACATATGGCTTCCATTTACTTCCAGTTTTACTTGTACTGTGAGCTTCTTTGGTGAAGTTGTCTTCTATTGCTAAATGACAAAATGAATGATGAAATTCAGTTGCTATGCTAGAAAAACAAAAAACAAACACTGGTGCCTAATCCCAAAGGAAAACTGGACTTCAGTTATGAATCATCCTTACCAGCAAATCTTGGAGATCTTAAATAAAAGACTTTATGTACTTATAGAAAAGAAAACAAAACACGACCTAAAATCTTTACTAGAAAGATCCTCCTGCTCCTTATCATTAGAATCCAAGGTTAGGGAGCATGCCACAGACCTTCAGTGGTTATTTAAACAGAAGTTCCCTGCTATGAGGGACACCAATGAATAGTGCTAACATCAAGTCTGCTCAGTTTTTATTGCAGGCTTGCAGAGCTCTTCATATTGCTGAGACCACAATGAAGAGCCCTGTAAACATGTAATAAAACCATGCCCATTGGATGTTACAGTATTAGCAATTTTTCTAGAAAATGAAAGTATATCTGCTTTGTCATCAGACTGATTTGAAAAGCTCTCACCCATTGCATGGTTACTTAATCCTTTTTTCATGTTTCATCTGAAATCTACCTAATTGGACTGTGAAGAAAACTCATCCAATTATTTTTTTAAATGTGACATTTTTTGTTTGGTGGTGTTTTTTATTTTAAATGGCTTATCTAGACAATCAACTTCTGAAGACAATAAAAGTGCAGCTCTGTGTGTTATAAAGTATTTATGATATTTTCAAGGAATTTTTTCACCCAGGCAGAAAATATCCTTTTAATAAGCCCTTTTTACTGCAAGAAGCTATTATTGGTCTCTGCTTTATTGTTGTTTTCATATTTTCAGCATAAACATAATGGGGAGAAAAAGAAAAAGAGAAGAAAGCAGTCAGAAGACAGATGCAGACAACAGAAATGTTATATAATCTGATAAAATGATGAATAAAATTAAAACTGGCTGTCAGGCAAAATGAAAAGCAATTTTGCTTGCAATTTTCAGCCAAATCTATGTACTGCATGCTGTCTGTAGTTTATGAGTACATACAATAACCAAAAAGGTGCTTTGATTATAAAGAATGCAATGATGAGCACAGTCTAAAATCCTGAATAATGCACTCAATATGATTTCTTCTCTGAAAGCCGAGAGGAAATGTTTGCAACCCCTATTAAAATAGAACATGGAACTAGCAGAAGAACTCATTGGTTACATATTTGGGAAATGCAGAGTTATTCCTACTAGAGACTCCATTAATTAGAACAAATCCCAACTACTGCCTGAGGGCTGCCAGAGACAAGGCTGTACTCCCTACTTTTGCATAAGCAGAAACCTTACTGGGGTCAAAGAGACTCATACACAAACACTGTAGGCAACATTTAACACTCTAAAGACTATGGTGCAAAACCCAGGTACCACACAGCAAGTAAAGGCAAATTATGCAACATAAATAGGATTTTTCCAAGGAATTTGGTGAAGAGCTTGATCCTACATCACAATGAAACTCTAGGGCAATTTGGTCCTGCTCCTTCAAGAACATTTTGGTGACAATTTCAGTCTCTTCTGAAAAAAATGTTTATGGAAAGAGTCATTGGGCACTGGAACAGGATGCTCAGGGAGGTGGTTGAATCACCTTCCCTGGAGGTGTTTACAGGACGGGTATATGAGGTGCTGAGGGACATGGTTTAGTGATTGATAGGAATGGTTGGACTCAATGATCCTGTGGGTCTTTTCCAACCGAGTGGTTCTGTGGTCTCTTTCTGGCATAGTATAGTTGTGGCTTTTTGTCTTTCAGTACAGGCTTTACAGCTTTGGGTGTGAAGGAGATAGCCCAAAATGATGCTGTTGATAGAATGTGAAAACTAGGCACCGGCAGCATCATCCTCTACAATAGCTGGTCACTTCAATGATGCAGCTCCACTCACGACCTTTATGCCTGCACCAATGCTGCAAATATCTTAAAAGAGACTTCCTATCTGACAATGGTATAATCAGCACCAAAGCCAGTAACTAACACAAACTGTATGTTTATGGTTCACAAGGCATCACATTGTTAATGAGCAGATAAAACAAGAAGAGCGAGCTGTTCTTTGTTTACATCATTCCCCTCATAAGCAACAGATGTCCTGATAGACTAGACTGCATTGACTTTGTTGGTTGAGAACCTCCCGCTGGCTCTGGATGAGAACCAAGCAGCCATACTGATTTTGTTACAATTGTCAGCTACTTTTGTTACAACAAACCATGAACTGTTGTTGACTCATCTGTGGTCCCAAGAGCACAGAGGAAATAATGTATGGAGTCATGCAGTGACTCCATGTATTGTTTTCCTCCTAAGATGACTACTGCTTGCTCACCCAAGAGTACTTTTTTGCGGGATGTCATAGTTTCCTGACATCACCCTTCCTGGTGACTGTGTACATGAAGAAAGGGACATGAGAATGACGTTTTTCTGATTTCTGTCAATGGCAGTGAATGATATGTGCGTTTTGCCAGGACCAAGATTTAGGTGAAGACAACCATCCAACACTCACCCCGGTGTACTAGCAGTGAGTCACAGTAGTTCCCAGAGGCACAGAAAGACCACACAGACTCTTTCCAGAGGAACAAACATGCCTGAATTCTGTGGTGCTCTGCTGTGCTCCTGCTGTGTTTCCATGTTTTGGGGTATCCAGAAAAAGCCAACGGCCAAACAGCTTTCTTGCGTGATGTCAGAGATTCTCATTGTTTGATGTACAGACTGAAGTATATATTACCTTTATGTCCTCCTACAGAATTTCACTTCAGAAAAGCTGATCAAAGAAGTAGAAATTTCATTACTGAATAAATTTTCATACAGGAACATCATTGCTCCGTGTTTTGTTATTCACTTGGACCCTCAGACTTGTTTCAGCCATAGCCTACAGTGCTACTCTTACCACTAGTCTTACTTAACCTGCAGCCTATACATGACAGAGGACATATTTCCTGAGGTGCATTACTCAAAGCACACTCCTCTAGTTTTCTCATGAAAAGCTGGCAGGTGCCCTCTGTAAAATCTCCAATTGCATGAATTCTATTTCCTTTACTTTATCACAGTTTAGATTTGTCAGCTTTGATGCTGCAGTGTCACTTTGGTGTGGATTGTGTTTGGGCTGAAATGTGCTAGAGGAGGAAACAAATTGAGTAAGAAAGCTATAGTTGAGGTAGACAATAATTGTGAGTTAAACAGCATTTGCATACTGCTTCTAATTATTGCTCCCATTTTTACGATCCCTGGCAAACACAGTTCTTTTAGTCTAAAGAACAAGCTCATGTATTAATTTGTTCTCAAACAGAGCTCTTTGTCATGACAGTCTATAAATGCCTACCCTGATGTACCATCAAGACTTCCTCCATTAAAATATTTTTCTCAGCCTCTTCAGTCAGAAAGACTGCGGGCATCATACTCGGACAGTGTGGCTTTGAGGAGGGGCGTGCACTTCTGAAATGTTCCAAATCAAGCATTCATTATGGCATATACCATCAAGAATGACTTGGTTTTATATTCTACTCAGTGAACCACAATTATCCACTTCACTGAGAAGAACTATGTAGGAGACCATCTCCTTTCTTTTTTTCTGTTTTCAGACAGACAAAAGGCAAATTTGACGAATGACACATGAATGCCTCAAGAAGTTGCTAACTAGAACCACTCTATGGCTTCCCACTCCAGAGCTTTACCCTGTCTCTAATAACATGGCAATCCTCTACTTCTCCGAAGGGAAACTACTTTACATTTTTCCCTAAAAAATGCTTTTCCCACCCATAAAATACAGTGGCAAGACTCATTTTCTTGTCAGTGCAGGTTACAGCTTGTTGGTCCAGATCACATTTGCAGTGAGAAGTAATGTAATGCTCCCTTTTCCTTTCTTCTGGCCAGCAATCACTTAATTTCTGAAGCAGACTGCTGCGCAAGTCTGCTCTATAAAGCCATGTCTCATGAGCACTGTAGATGTCCTCAAGGCATAAGCCTGATAGTAGTCCAGGTAACTGTGAACACCACCTGAGTGAGACACAGGATAATAATAAATATGGCAGCAGTGCCTATACTTCGCAGGGTTATTCTCTTTTGTTTTCATTTTCTATGTTTAAAAAATAGTCAGTGTGCTCCAGCTTAAAAATAATGATAAATAAATCAATGATTCTAATTTCTGCAATGATATTTTGAACCTTATCTTTAATAAGATCTCAAGAAAAGACTTGCTTGTATTCTCAAGTTACTAGCACTCAGCAACTGAGCTAGCTGTCTACAGCAGGGTCCTTTCCATCACATGTACACTTGAAGTTTGGGTTGGCAATACTAATAGCACACCCTTGAACTGTGTCACCATTCTTCAACGTGACACTAAAAGTGGACTGTGCTGCTCTGGAGCATTTTGTCAGCTCACAGTGATTGAAAGATCCTCCCTGAGGCTCTTTTCTCCTTAATATCATGCAGAATTTCTGCCTTCTCTTTCAAAAGAAAATTCCTTGTTTAACTTCTCTAGGGTCACTGTATACTGGCACAGAAAAACAGGTGCAAGACAGGTCTCTCTTTCATGTTAAATTTCCATATGCTTCAATTCTCTATAGATGATTCACATAATTTCTGGATCAAATTACCTGGTTTTAACTACTGACAGGATCAAATTAACAAGGAAAAATGGAATATCAAATGAAACACATTGTAATGAGAGTGCGACACACATAAGTACTGCTAACAGACTGAGCCCTGTTCCCCTGTTCAGAACGGTTCCTGTACACTCCCCTAGCTTACAGCAGGCCAATAGCAAACAAACAATTCAACAGGCTACACAATGGGTTCAAAGTTAACAACGCCTCTGCCTTTAGTGATAGAAAGCATTTGTCTCTTGGATTCAGTCACCTTTGCCAAGTTCAGGGGACACAAGCGTGAAACTACTGTTTTCTACAGAAATTTGTATTTCAAGGAGTTGACTCTATGAAAGGACTGTCACACTATGCAGACAACATACAACAAAAACGACAAAGTTATGCAGAAACTAGTACATTTCTGTCCTTTGCAAATCAAATACACAGACTTGGCACACACATGCTGTGCATTAAAGCAGACATAAAATACCCAAGTTACTGGGGACCTTGCCAACCCTGGAACCGAAGCAGCATCTTGAGAAAGAGAAGTAGTTTACTCAAAAGTTAATACAACTACCTTACTCAGGGAGCTAAACTATCTCTGTGTGGCATTATATTATACAATACAGACATAACAGAGTAACTATTCACTATTGCAAGGGTCTTAGCACTGAGATCCATTCTTCTCTATTCTATGCAACACATTTCTTCATCACTGCCTTCTCTTTTGATATCCTGACCACAATGCAAAATTCTGGGTAACTTCAGCAATACAGGGGCCTGAATGTCCATTATCCGCTTGTACCTACTTGTACTTCAGTTGATATGCATATTATGAAAAAGAGCTTTGAACAGGTTCAGCTTATGTTCCCATATTAATCTGATTATTACACTGAACACAAGGTCCCTTTCTCAAGTATTTTAAGTCTTCATTTGTTATACTAAACACCAATAAGCAACAGCAAACAGAAGGTTGAAGAAGGCTGCCACAATATCTAACTACCACTTCTAGAGAAATGGTTAATCTTTTTGCGAGTATGTTGAAGCAACTACATTCAAATCCAGAATTCTATTCCCTTATTATGGATGTCAGTTCTGCTTTCAGTATCTCTTAAAAATACAGAGATACAGTCCTGTTTACTGTTTTGCTTGGTCACCTTATGTCATACCAATATTTGAATCTTTCACATTTCATAAACTGGAGCAGTGATGAGGGTGGAGGAACAGAGGACTCTTTTGTTAGCTGTCAATGCAAAGTGATATGGGTCCTGGATACTTCCGTATCCTTTCGGCTATTAAGACATTTATTCTACAATTAAAGTTTTTAGCAACTGTGTTCTCCACTTCACCTTACTTACACAATTTGCCACCCTTTAATTTCTTCCACACAAGATGTTTTACCCATCTGCAAAATTATTTAGACTGGAAATCCATTTGCAAGTATAATCTCATTTCATTGAGTAGCACATTATGGTCAGTAAACTAAATGCTGGATATACTTTTATGAATACCTATTTTCAAATAATTTGAACAAATTTATATGATATATAGATATGCAAACCAGCCAGAGATAACAGATGTTGCCCTCTAATCTTTACAGCTTCATCCTTTAATTTGGAGTTGCAGAGATAGGTATTTGAGATCTTAAATAAAACATACACTTCTGTATGCAATTATATAAATAGTAGCAATTTGTTTAAGGGCTTGCTAGATTTTTCATAAAGAAAGATTCCCAGAAAATGTTCTCTGAAATAGAAGCTTGGATGGATATGACCCTGTGGTTTAAATCAATATATAACCTTGTAGCAAATCATTGCTTGTATAACTTCTATACCTCCAGATCTTACTTCCTAGTCAGGTTACACAGAGCCTAAATTCAGAGTCACAAGAATTCACTTTGTATCCCAAATACAATGACATAATCTGTTATGGGTAAAGGACAACATGAAAACCAGTTCAGTACTACTATAGATATATGGAAATCTGTTGTGGGAGCAATTGGTAGTATGCACTATGACTTGCTTCTCTGTCACAATATTAACTACCATAACTAGTATAAGGAAAAGGCTAGCTTGCAATTCTAATTAAATTAGTAGGTCTGCTTTGTACCAGTAAATTCATCCTGGAATGCCATATATTCCCATTTCAAACCTAAGCCAAGGGAAAAAGGGCAAAGAATAGGAAGAAATACAACACCATTAAACAAAGAACCTCATCTTCACATCCACTGTTCCTCATAGCAGTAATAGAGGATCTCCAGCATTTTCCTGCACTTAAATCTTATGATACTATTTAAGAGCAATCTTAACAGGCAAGGGGGAGTTATTATTATATCTTCTCTGTGTGTTACTTTACCCTTTAAAATAACCTGCGCATCTTAATTCCCAAATTTGGATGTGAAGCATTCCTGAATAAAAATTCCCTGGTATACTATTTCACCTCATATGCAAAAATATCTTTCTCTGATGGCCTGGAAGAAGTAGTAGAAAGCTTTAGATTGTGGGATGGTCAATAGGACAAGGTAAATGTGGAGAAGGTTAATACTGAGTGAAATTACTCACCTTTGCCTGTAAAGTTAAATTCTTGTCTGAAGTTTACTGCTTTTCAGTCTGGGAATAATTTCTTTATGCTTCCTCAGCTTAAAGAAAACAGTGGCACTTCTGGGCTCAGATTGAGACAAGAGGCCATTAACAGTGCTAGAGAAGTATCTAGTATCTCTTAGGAGAGGTAGCAGCCAAGTATAGTGTTTCAGCATCACAGCTTTGAATGCAGGCACGTATATCTCACCTTAAATGATTAAGTTTAGTTTCTTATTTAATTTTTAAGTACCCTTACATCTTCCTAAACTTACTGAGACACAGTGGGGATACATACATCCAAGGCCAAAGGCAAAAAGACACTGTCACTTTGGGAGTTCAACTCCAGACAGAAAGGATTTAAGAGAGACACTCTCAGTATTTCTTCATCAGTCATCGCAAAATGGAGTTCAAAATTATAAATAAAAAAAATTTAAACAGATGAAAACATTGAGTTGCTAATTACCTACACAATGCAAAGTATTCTGACTGCAAGTAATCACTTATGAAAAGTGATGGTAATTTGCCCAATTCACCTACTCTTACTTGGTCTTCTCCACATTCAACTATGTGCTCTCTGAACCTCTTTCATGTAGGCTGGCTTTTCAGGATCAGTAATTTTAAATAGCTTAAAATCTACTCATGGCTTAACAATGGAAGAAATGAGTGGACTTTAAACCTATTTTCTTCATGAGGGAGCAATGGCTTCCATTAATTTTCTTGTTGGCAATCAAGTAGAATAATTTCCCCAGTTTCTTCCTCAAATCTATATTGAATAACCATGTCTGTTCTTTCATTTATGAATCTTCTGAAAGAAGACGCAAATGATCATAACACAAGGGTTCTGAAAGGGAAACATTTGTCGCTGATGTTCGGATTTTTACTACTCATAAGCTATTTTAAAAAAACAGCAGATCAAACACACATCTACATCGTTTCCCTTTCTACCAAGACAGGAGTCTTCCGTATTGTCAGCAAATGTAATACAGAAAGGAAGAAAGGTAAGAAATTTTAAAAATAAATGAAAAGTGGGGGAGGGAAGATAAGAAGCTAGAAAAATGGCCTTGAAAAATGATGCAATGTGGAGAAGGTTAATATTCTGTGAAATTACTTACCTTTATCTGTAAAGGTAAATTCTAGTTGGAAGTTTACTGGCTTTCAGTCTGGGATTAACTCCTTTAGGCTTTCTCAGCTTAGAGAAAACAGTGGTATTTCTGGTAATGCTAAGAAAGTAGGCTTAGTGAGTGGGTTTAATTTAAAATATCAGGGAGGAAACAAGTGTGGAAATAGGAATTTTATTCTTTTCCTCCTTCCTGCTCTGGCTCCTAGAAAACAGCGCCGACTGGGTACAGAAGAATCATGCCAAAGAACACATGAGGACTCATTATATGAGATCAGTTTTGGAGTTGCAAATTTTAAAGTAAAGTAACTTTGTTTCTTTAGCTATACATCTTTGAATGATTAATCCACTCACTGCATGAACTTCAAATGAACTGCATAAATCTCAGCCAGGTTTGTTAAAAAAAAAGAAAAGAAATAAGGAAGAAGTATAAGATCCTGAAGGCATTTTGCTCAGACAGGCTTACTGTTTCTTAAAATATTGTATGCTTGATTATGCTCAGAAGGTTTGGAAAAGGAGAATGCTGCAGTCTTTACTTAGACAATAATATAACATTACATGTGTTATTTTAGAAGCATTTCAACAGTGTAGGCTAGCTATCCACACATGAAAATAGATACTTTTTGGACCCAGAAGATGACATATACAGCTACTTGAGGCAAAAAAAGAGAAGACTCTCCATGTTTCTCATAGATTAAATGTTAGCAAAAGTGTTAATCTCAAAGCTTATTTTTAATTGAAACAAAATATCATTGTATTAGAAATTTAACATACAACACCTTTACAGGCAAACATTATCATACAAAAGGCAACCAAAGAGTTCTACACTGGGGCCATGTCTCTAAAGCTAACATGACATCTAATTAATTCCCAATGACTTTTCTTTCAAGTTTATTTAACTGCTTATTGAAAAGCAGTAAGAAAGAAGAATCCAGCCTTTTAAGCAATGTATAAAATAAAAGGAGAAAAAGGATACTATAATGAACAACTCAGAGCCAGCCAAAAGTTGAAACATCTTTTTATAGAAAAAGATGCTGAAAAATGTGTCTCCTTTCCATCTAGAAAAAGACATTTCCATAGGAGTAGAGGAAATGTTAAGAGCCATTTTCACACACACAGTAAAACATCTTCAGTTCCACTGCTATTGCAATGTGTAATCAAAACTTATTTTTAGTCAATAGCAAAACAATTAATTTCTTTTTCATTTGTTTATAAAAGATGTTATTCTTGGCTCTTCCCATTCCCCTTCCTCAGAAGTAGACACATAGTTCTGATAAAACAATACACTTCTTCATTAAGAGAATAGCTGGCAAACCAATAAAATATGCAAATAACATTTAGATTGAAAAACACATTTACTACACTTGGCTGATGTAAGAATGATTATTCCACGTCTCAATACACTAAGAGCATAGCGACTACCTAAATAAATACACATTTCCTTTACCCCTAATAACTTCCACAGTCTAGTAAACACATTCCACATATCACAGTAAAAGATTCCAAATCCAAACTTTTCTTCCACGGAGTATCCAGTATTTTTACATCCTAGAAAGTTACAGAAGGAAAGGGAGGAATGCTGCATGCATTTTATGGCAATTATACCAGGGTATGTTATCACACGTGGTTTGATTTCTAAGCTATCTAATAAGCGGCAGAACCCCAAGCCTCAACGCGTGTGTATTAGAAAGCATACATTATGCCCTCTCTCGAAAATTACGTAATTTGACAGTAAAATGTATAAGTAAGCCCATAATTACCTTAAGTGTCTGCCACACAGTCAAACCTCTGGGTTCACAAGTCAAAATATTGTGCTCCCAGAGAACAGAGGTAAGGAAAAAAGGGAGGGCCAGGATATGACTTTAGGGTTAAACACTACCCTGAGCCGCTTCCTCGACCCCATGATTCAGAATCATGTGGGACTGACAGCCCTTGTATGCAGAAGAGTTTCTACAGCTATGGCTGGGTTATCAGGACTAGCCTCCCTCTGTGTATAGTAAAAGAGCTTGTGCTGTCAGTTAGTTACCGCTGAAATGAAGGAGTGACAAAGAAGTATCATACCACTTTGAAACACAAAACTCCCATAAGTACAACTCACCTGAAAACCAAAGCATCAGCCATTTTTTGGCAATTAATGTGCAGAATAATCAACCCATTCTCATATCTTAAAAGTTGCAGTGCAATCTGCTTTTTGTGGACAGCAGAGATCCTGTGGCATTTTTCACAAGAGCAGGAGGTTTGCCACATTATTGTTGGCCAGAGTTTCCTGTCTCCCCCTTCTATGTCTCATGGGTCTTAGCTGCTGTCTTCTGCAAAGCCGGCTACGTT
The DNA here is from genome assembly GCA_033459285.1 of Clamator glandarius. Taxonomy (NCBI): domain Eukaryota; kingdom Metazoa; phylum Chordata; class Aves; order Cuculiformes; family Cuculidae; genus Clamator; species Clamator glandarius. The sequence continues at coordinate 2,003,144 of JAUNZM010000105.1, forward strand.
TCGTGGTATTGTAGATAAACAGTTGTAAAAAAAAAAAAAAAAGGATTTGGAGTACAGAGAATGAAAGGCATTGTGCAATTCTTACAGGCATATTAAATAAAGGGTTTGCCCTACATGCAAAGAACAATACTGACATACTGAACATGTATTTATTAATCAGTTACAACTGCTAGCCCCTTCCACCATCCTTATAGCATCAGATCCACTAACTGAGGTGTGATTTCAAAAAAACAATGTATGAAAAAATCTGTGGACTCACAGGACACAGACACTCTCTTTGATTTTGTAACCAAGCCTATGAATTTTGCAACAGGGAGAATTTAGCCTTTAATTTGTATTGGGCCTTTTTCCAGGCCCATAGAGAAGAACTGCACAAGTAAATTTTAAGCACTTCAGACACTGTCCAGTAACTGAAATGCAATAGAAAAGGCTATAAGCCTTTCACAAAGCCAACTCAGTATACCCAAACTCACTATCAACAATAAACCAGGGCCAGCTATGCCTGCATTGAGATGACAAAACCCATATGCTCTTGGAATACCAAACACTCTTTTACCCTGTGCTACATGTTCCCTACCCCTTGGGAACTTCTTGTGATACTTCCAGTGGTATCCACTATGGCATATTCCTAAAAAAAAAAAAATTACATAAAAGCTGGAACATTGATAAAAATTATCGAAAAAGTGATCAAATCAAGAATGAGACTGTTGCAATGGATGATTGTGCATCTAACAAGATGGGCTGTAGACCTGAGATTGCATCTGTGTTCCTGGTTCCTATAAAAAGCATCATCAAGCCCAGCAGAGGCTGTAGAATGAAACTAAGTACGTTGAGTGAGTTTCAGTCTGTAATTCTTGCTGAAGTACCCAATATGAATTGTAGCACTGTTCTAGAGATCCTAGAGGCAAAAAGGAAACAGGGCCAAACAGTAGAAAAGAGGAGAGTGAAAAAAGAGGGAGAACAGACCAGAAAAGGAGAAGCAGTGGGATATTCCAGCACAAGAGAAAATCATCTCCACCTTTCCCAGTCAAAGGAAGAACTGCAGGGATACCTAACCTGCTGACAGTGGAAAAGGCAACAGAAATAAAAACACAATTCCAGAAACACGCAGTAAAAGAATGGAAAGTATAAAGATAACAAGGACAGAAAAGCAGTGCCTTGTAGCAAGAATAAACATGCCAAATAAGACGAGAGGATCAAAGACAATGACAGGTGGAAAGGGTCTCAAATAATTTTAATAAGATAAACTGCATAACTGCATTCTTCCATTTTCTAGCTTTTTCTTTTTTTTTTTATTTGAAAGCACCTGGTATCATGGCAGACAGTAGAAGACTTTCTACTTTCAAACTAACCTGCCATGGGGAACTGCTTGCAACTATAGAGTTAGTAACACAATCAGTTGTTTGGAAAGTGCTATTTGGAAAGAAGTTTGTTAAGCACTGACAATTTTGAAAGATAAAGAGTGCTGGAAATGCAGAGTTCTGAGTGCCATGGAGAATAATTCTGAGAGCAATAATACAACTGAATGAGAACCTGAACTCACTAGTAGAAATCCTGCCCTCAATGAACATAATAATGACATTTCCATTGGTTTCAGTGAATCACAGATTACAGCCAAAAATGCATGGACATAAACTGAAAAACATTCTCCAGTCAGGCTACAGAGATGCCTAGTGAAGGAAAGGCTGTCCTGTAATGCAAAATATTCTAATCATAACATGACAGAATAAGCAAATATTAAAGCTGTTCTAAGTATTTCAAATGTGTTTCACAAGAATAATTAGAAACATACAGAAACATATGGTTATTGATCATATTATTATTATATGGTTATATATTGAAATAGTTCAGGACAAAGGATTTGTTGCTTAGAAACTGAATTTACAGGAATGATCAAACATGCTCAGTGCTTTGCAAAATTCCAAGCATTATTTCTGGCCATGTACTGAAGTAAGGTAATAGCAATAAGAAATAAACACATACCTATGAAAAAATATTGATGTTAATTTATGTGTTAACAGCAAAACTGATGCATTATGCACTCATGGTGAAGCTTACATTTGTCAGAGAAAGGTAAATTAGTAACTGCCATTTCATTTCCCTATGCTTTGCTTTTACAGCTGGTAGGAGATTTGCGAAGTACTTGAAAAACTTGACCCTTCTCCAGCCTGCCCCCGCATGAGTCACCCAACCTTCCTTCAGTCACTAGACTACACTTCCTGCTGGGATCCAGCAGTAAAACAAACAAGAGACACCAGTTCTGGTCACAGTGATGGAGATACTAAGCCAGTAACATATATTTTTATGAAATTTAAAATTAATTCCCATATATTATATACATTGATCAAGTGGCAATCCATGGTACTGTCTTACATAGAGTTCTGTTTCAAAAGACATTCTGAAGCACTCCAGCTCATTTTCTGTGTTGAAAATACACTTTCCTGGTTTACATACAGGCAAAATCATCTACATTTTTTTAATGCATGTCAGAAGTATTACAGACAACAATACTTCTTTTTTATTAAAAAACTTTATTTGTACATGTATAAACTTAATGTGGCCTTGATAACATTATTAAGAGTAAATTTAACCCAAAATTTCACAGATAAAGTTCCAGTGTTTCATGTCATTATTAAATCTGTGACAAATACTCTTTCACAAATTTGAGTTTTTAGAAGTCGACTGCCAGTTCACTTTTTTTATTTTGCTTCAATTAACCGTGATAACTCCCAGTTCTACCACATCTTTAATGCATGTATATTTCTGTGAAGACCCCATTTTCCTCCCCTCAAAAATAAATCCCAAAGCATCCATTGAGAGAAGTGATCATGCTCAGTCAGCCAAATTTAGTAACAAATTTACCCTTTTCTGTCCACAGACCTTTCTGGTATTTTAGTTTCAATCTTGCCTACTATCACACTGTGTTGAAAGCAGTGCTATACCCATGAACTCCTTGGGTTCATTCCACAGTGCACACAGGAGACACAACCCCTTTAAACTTCAAGGAGTTCCCGTTGCAGTGTAGAAGAGAAAAATTCAGAGATTATGGAATAATCATCTCCAAATCGATAGATTTCCCCCTGAAGGTAAAAAACTGAGAGAAAGAAAAAAGTTGAACAGTTCCAGCTTGCCTTCTTGAAGGGAAAGTACCCCCAAGGCATATTGTAGAATGATCCCCATCTCTTTCTCCTGATGCTTATTAAGAGGTCATAGATCTCAGTTATACTACAGCATTCCCAAATGATATTCCCAACAAAGGACTATGACCTCTTAGTACAAGTACAGGGATATAAAATTAGGAATATTAAGGGTTCACATTAAGAAAAAGCTTGCCTCAACTATCAGTAACTTTGGAAGAATGGTTGGAATTAATAGCATTTCTAGTGTCTTGTAAAAAAACAGAGGAGCTTTAGTAAAAGTGACTGCAGGTTCTAGCATTTTCCATAGGTGCAGCGCGCTATCTCAGGGCTAAATTATCTATCGGAACATCACAGTGGATTTCCACAACAAAACATTCAATACATTAGATGTCTTTCTCAAAAAGAACCAGGTATAACTCAGAACATACTGGGTGAATTAAGATGTGATTTCTCTTTGTCTTAAGTCTTTTCCACCTAACTAACCCAGTATGGACCAACCATCTCAGAGAGGTTATTATGCCAAGACTGGCAAGTACTGGAATGTTGTTAAGGACCTTTCCCCTCCAACAATTCTCTCTTTTTTCATAAAAAGCAGAGGTTTTTTACCCCCTTCAAACGATGCTTGAGAGGATAAACAGAGCCCATATAGGTGGCATGCTAGTGAACTACCAGATCACCTGGAAGCCTTAACACTCTATGGCTGATTGTATAAACATGAACTAAGGTTCTTCTACAACTGTATTAAGCAAAGCGTTAAAGAGCTGTGGGGCATTTTGTTACATTTGGCTTTCAAGCTATGAATTTAACTGCTCAACACATAAGTAATGATAATCTGTTGTACCTCCCATTCCGTTCATTTCTAAATGGTAATTAAAGTAAGCACCAATAATAAAAACAGCAAGTATTTCAAGAAAATTATTTTAGCAGTTGCATGAAATTCACCACTTAAAAAGACTAATTTGTTAGCGCAACATGACCCATTTTGTAATACACTGACAATATATTATGTATAAATATTTCAGTAAAATAGAATCATGTAGTAAACAACACATATTTACTCTACAGCAACTGATTCTTTGAAAGACTGTAGTCGATATTGACTATAGGTGTATATATGTGCATACATACAAAACAATCATTATTTTATTTTTAATAGCGTGTCTTTTAGAATCATACACATGAATTCCCATTATACTGGGTAAAGGTCAGAGTTGCTACGACCCTGTATCAGCAGCAGCTTTACAATTCAAAGTCTGTATTACTGAGGACTGTGAAAAGCAAGACAAGCTTGGCCACAGGATCCATATTGATTATAACAGTAATTGGAAGCAGCATAGTTATCATAGAGTAAGTAATGACTATTTTTTCTTCTTCACATATGTGCCAGTGTTGATGATTCCCCCTGCCCCCTCCCTTCTCTCCCCTGCAGGCAACTCCCTTCTCTCCCCTGTCTTCTCTCCCCTGCCCCCTCCCTTCTCTCCCCTGTCTTCCTTGGACAATGAGAATTAGGAATTTCAGCTGCATAGATGAAATACTGATATTAGTACTGCTCTCCCCAAACTGGAATGAACTCTAACATTACATCCTCTAGACAATGTCTCAAAAAGGCCAGTAGATCAGCTCATGACATCACCTGGCAGATCTCAGAAACTGAATCCTCTTCTGAAACAAGCGGGAGATGTCACTTGAGTACTGGAAGACTGAAGTTAATATTCGGTGAGAAAGACACGGTAGCCAAATGGTAACACAGAGAGATATCCTGTACTGCCCATTTGGAAATGCTCTGTGAGGAAACGGCTTGACCTTTAGAATACCCAGCAGTGGCTATAAATAAATGGAGCAACAGACTGTCGATGTAATAAAGCAAAGTTCTGGATATAGCTAGGGCAGATTTTCAATGGAATGCCAGGGAGGCACTTGAACTAAGTCTGAAAAAGTGAGGTTGCTGAGCAAGTCAGTGCTTGGAGACAGGGATGATGATGTAGAGCTAGTTTGATAAGCACAAAATGCAAGAGCCGGAAGAGGAACTATTTATGTTATTGTGGCCCTTCCCAGAGCCTAATGTTATTGTGCTCACCCACAATGGCGTGTCAGGTACGCCTAATTAATTCTTTCACTATTGTATGTAAAAAAGCACCACATAGATATGTCCTCTGGTATAGCTTAGAACTATGACCATAATTCCTGCTGCTGAGCATGACATGGGAAGAAGACATTGAAATAAGGTGTATTGTTTACATAAACCTCTGAGTAGATACCAAAAACAGATTCTGGGTGACAGGCACATAAGGTCTTTTAACGTGCAAAACACTGTACTGCTGTCCTCAATATTCATTCCTTATCTTCAGAATATTTACCTAAGAAGCTTTGAGCAGAAGTGGTCAAAAGCATGTTTCAGATTTGGGATGCCCAAGACCCAGGATGACCATACTCATGTTCCAGACAGGAGCGGATACCTTGCGTGTATAAAAGCATTTTGGCCAAATTGCTGCCTACCCCTTTTGCCCAGTAAGGCATGAATTGATGCAAGATGAGCCCTAAGAGCCCCATACATGACGCTGACTATTTAATTGTAAAAGACAGTTTTAACAAGAGAGGCAGTTGTACCAAGAACTAGACCTGGAACCCCTGCACTGAGGCTGCCTACACCAAACCCCTTCGCCAATGAGACATCTACGGTCCCTAGTTGAGTGGTTTCTGCTGCAGACCAGGACTTCCTGGGCCAGCAAGAAGTTGTCTCTGTCCATGGTACTCAGCAAGGAAACAGCTTCCTCACTAGCACAGGGACACCAGGTCTCATCCGCTACCTTGCCATGACGTTGGGAGTCCAGGTTCACACAGCCTAAAGTTATTGTTGGACACATACAGTAGATAAGCCAAGCAAAGCTATCCTTGCCAGTACACACAAAAAGAATTACCTGCCCTATTTTAGTGATGGAAAATCAGGCTAATAAGAGTAAGAGGAAAATAAGAAGCAAAATTGAGGAAGAAAAGAAAAAAATATCAACAAAGGATATACAGGAAGCATTCAAAGCCTCTTGGAAGACACCACCACTTGCTTCCTCTCCCATCTCCAAACAGACAAGAGTTCTGGCATTTCCAATTAATGCTCATGAACAGGTTTATTACAGGGGTTCCCTGGGTCAAGCATAACAGTTCTATGATACAGACATCAGCTGCTTTCATTTACAAGGGGTCACTGACAGACAACCCAGGAAGTGCAACAGGCTGCTTTTAAAACACCCAAGAGGTGAAGATCTACTGGTTTTATGACTGATTAACAATCTCAAGAGCAGAGATTAATGGTTCCTAAGCAAAAGGGGGAGGAGTTTATGCCTCCTTGCCCATATTGGCTGTCCAGCATAGATCTACTGTCTCTCAAGGTAAGAACAGGGGGTTTGAAGAATTGCATGAAGGCTATGCAGCCTACTTTCACAACTTTCAGCTCCAGTATATAGAAGTTCTCTCCATACCTGAGCAGTACCAAGCTACCTACAAATACATTTATATAGAATTTTGATATGAAATTCTAAGAATGCAGTTATCAAGACCTTCAGTCCATCCTCCCCATGAAAGGTTCTGCATATGAAGTTCTGTATGGCAGATTATCCAAATTGCTACTATTTTAGTATGCCTTGGTCATTTTGCAATGCATATAAATCTTCCATCCAAGTTCACTGACATGCTTTACACTGCTCTCTGGATTAAAAATTATGATTACTACACTATTCCCCTCTTTCCCCAAATATCAAGGATTTAGAGTTGTAGACACGGGTCCTAGATCACATGATTCTGAAAGGATGTCAGTCCACAACTTGCAAACTCAAAGGAGTGCATTGAACTACTGTGTGTATTGGCTGGGACAGGAAACAGGAGGAAAGGGTCTGCTTTCCCCTGTCTCAGTCAAACAGAATGTCATTTTGTGGAAAAGAACTCAGAAGTCTGCTGTCCAAAGCAAATGGAAAAGTAGAAGCATGTCTGTGTAGTACAGCAACTCAGAAGCCCTCTAAGGAAAAAGAGAGGCCTAAGCTCAAGTCCCCAGTCCAAGCACTGTTTGTCTTTCATTCAATAACTGTTTAATGTAAAATCCATATGCAGTCCTTGGTGCAGGAATTCTCAGGAGAAACAGGGTGACTCTCTCAAGTGAAGTAACTGTACTTGGCAAACAGTGCTTGGCAGAGTGCCACTAACTGCAATGAGGCAGATGAATATGCTTTTAGTGCATCATAGATTTAACTTCTTCGGGTCCTTGTCCTCAGAAGCACTTTCATCAAGCTCACATTTTTCTCCATACTGCAGAAATGACCAAGGACCCTTGCCATGTATCTTTTCTCCACACACATAGTGGAAACTGAAAAAAACAATGACAAGATCTGCAATGTATTTGGCCAGTTCTATGATTCTTTTACTAGCAGGAAGAGTAATTGCAGCTAGGATATCAAAGCATGGCAACGCCAAGTGCTCATTGTGCACCGCATACATCCTTTGGGGCAAAATTCCCTGGAAAGTTTTCAGGTCTTCTAGTGAAGGAGATGGCCCTGGCATTACCAACCCATTCAGAAAGATGAAAGATTCATGGGCACTAGGAAGAAGAGAAAAAAGCAAGAGAAGGAAGTCATTATAGTGGAATCTATTACCTCGCATTTGGTAAGTCCACGGTCACTCGTGGTGCATGCTGTCTGTGAAGCTGTTAGGTAGTACAACCTCTTATTTATAGACATGCCAAAAGGTCTTTCTCAACCACACAGGAGGATGATATCCATGAGCATCGATTTTGGTCATAATGGGAAACACAGAAATATTGACTTAGCTAGAGGTTCCCAACCTAGTGATACTACATGCTGATGGAGAGCACCATTCAGAACAACCACTCCACAGTGTATTCACTGGACTTATTTTCAGATGTCAAGGGAGAGGAATCTCTGAACTGGACTAGACAGTATCTCCTCCTTGGCAGGACACACACAGCTATAGCCAGTAACATTTTCAACAGCAGAAACAGCTCGTGGGATAACACGAATGGCTCTCAGCTCTACATGACATACTTACTCAACCTACCAAAGCTCTAGCACCAAGCTAGAGACCAAAACATAAAACTAAGTCTATCTAATAATCTAAAGGTAAAATAAATATCCCCAGTGGACATGTACTTCGTGTATTTTTACCTCAGAACAGCTTTAGCCTTGAAGCTAGGACTGCATTCAACTCAGTAGCCTGCTTTCTAACAAGTTCTACAGCCTGTGATGCTAATGGGGCTAGCAGAAAAGTCATGTAACATGCACCAGGTCTGCTGACATTCAGGTGGAAGAGGATGACACCCTTGTGTACCAGCATATCTATTGCCATTGAGGAATTCAACAACTCGACCAAATAGACTGGCATGTTCACTGCATGTTTGACTGCAAGCAAGGCAGCAACACAGGATGCTCCTTTTTCTAGTACTGCTCTGGTTACGAATGAGATTTCTGATGCCACAGCAATCTACAAGATCTTCAAGAGAACCAAACTGGAGCCAAATGCCTCTTAACAGAGTCAGCTAGTGGAAAGGCAGTTTTTACATACACAGGGGAGACTTCATAAAGTATGATCTCTGAGGGTTTGGACTGGAAAGTGAAATAAACAGCACAAAGCACTGTGTGTTTCTGTGCAGTGTCTGCAGGGAGAAGAGATTATAAATCAAGCAGGAGAAGATTAGGGAGTGTCTGACAAAATGTGCATATACCAACAGCATATACAGCAGAAGTACAAAAGGTTAAGGCTTTTTTTGCCTGTTGACAGAAGAAAAGAAGGTGCAGTTGAGGGTTTATCAGTAGTGCACCACATTTGATCCTGCCTGCAGGACATCAGGTTCATAGCCATGCTATTTGGATCCTTTACTTATATACACAACTTAGAGGATAATAAGGTGCAAGTGGCTTATGAGTTATTAAATGGAAATACCATAAGGGAGTAAAGAGTGAGAATAGCATTAACGTCACAGAGAAACACTATTAAATCCACAAAAAATCTGTATTTTTATCACTAATCTTTTGTAATGACTGAATTAATATGGTTCGGAGTCTTATCTGCCCATAGTCACAATTATTGAAAAGAATTTTTTTTACTTTCTCTCATTTATCCATTATCTGTATTCCACAAACATCACAGGAATTGTCAGCAATTAACATAAATAAATCATCACCTTTTCAGAGAAAGCTTCAGTACAAGAATTTCAGATGATAGCAAAAAATATTACCAAATAGCTCATGAAGGACCTGTTCCATCCCCCATTGAAGTCAATGGGAATCTTTTCATTGACTTCAATAGATACTGGATGAGACCCAAATTGAAAAGATCAATAGTGCACACATTAGGATAAAAGAGCAGTTATGCCCTCCTCTAGAAAAAGAACATGAGTTCAATTCAAACAACAGATTACAGGAAGAAATCAGTTGGGGAGATCTTTCTTCTTCTCCTTTGAAAAAATCTGCAAGAGAACAGCAATTCAAGATCCTAAGAGCTAAATCTCACAGAGCTGTAACTCTCATCTTGCACTATCCCCCAAATAGATGGAGATGACTGACACTTTGAGAGACTGGGACCACTGTTTAACAAACCAGCTCCCTTCCCCCCATTCCTGTCTTTGGTTGAGGGTGCAGAATGAAGATTCAATAAAGTAACTTTCCTTCTTCCACTGCAATTTCAAAAGCTTCAGAAGAACACATCTAGCATTTTAAAATGCAAAACCCAGAAGCACCAGTAACAATTTGTGAACTTACAGTGGCAAGCCCCGTTCTCAAGCATGTTACAGGGCTGGTAGAATCAGGGCCACTCAAGACACCTTGACACTCAACTCTCAAGTTTCACATATGGAGTTTTACTAAAGGGTTGTCTTAAGCCATTGTTTTGCCTTCTGTTTGTTCCATCAGCATAATTGTTGATTTTACTGAGTATAACTGTATGGCAAATGACCCTACAACTGGGTCAACATGCACAGTTCATAAATTCTTGCATTGCAGCTCTCTATGCATCTCACAGTCCACCTCCAAAGCTCAGTAAAACCAGTAAGCTGCAGCCGGCTCAGCCATCTGCAAAATCAGGGTTTGTAGGGATTCAAGAGCTGAAGTGTGAATTTCAGAGGCTGACAGCCCTGAGTGTTTTCATAATGGCCAACTTAGGTAACTCTTCAGTACCTGAGATGAGGCCAAGATTGGATAGACAACACTCTCTGTCTTCCTCCAGAAAGAATACAGTTGACCCAGACAACAGAACACAGTAGAATAAGTTCAGTTTTAGTAAACCTCTTGCTTTTCATTAACAGCTTAGTGACAGAAAAATATCTCTGAGTGTCTTCAGTTGGACTCCTCCAACAGGAGACAACCAGAGCAATTATGTAATATGCTGTCACGTCAAAAGGCTGTGATGAGAAAGGGAGGTGCAATCATCCCTTCATGGTAATACTTCTTTTGAAAGCTTTGAATGTGAGCATGGCACCCAAAGGCAGTGGTGGAAATCCAAGGGAAAGGCAAGAATACAAGAAGCTTGCCTAAGACGCTAAAAGCAAACTTTATTTTTGTCAAATATATATCGTGCTTCAGAAGAGAAAGGTAAGCTGCTTGTCTCTCAAGTGTTTATCACTGATTAGCAAACAAAAAAAATTCATTTAAAAGGATGAGGCTTTCATAAATACTGTATCCTTAGTGTTAGGCCGTACATGCAGCTTAGAACCCTGCATTGAATTCACTTCACTAAGAACCAGTTTAGTACTTTCTTTGCTGGAGAAAGAGGAAATCATCAACTCTGACTATTCCATTCAGTTCCCTCTCTCAACTTAAGGGTGTATTTTTGTCATTTTTATCTAGAAACAGAGGACAGTTGGCTTTTTGTCAACTTGGCAGTCCAGAAGGATGTGCAGTGTAGGTTTTTATTCACTTCATTAGCTTTCAAACAGTCCAACCTCAACCCATTCATTATCACAAGTTTCCTTAAAGAGAGGCAAAGCTATTTTTAGGAACATCAACAATTTCCTTCAAGATTCATTTTCAATCACTCATCCTCTGACATCATACGTATATTTCTGACTTTACATATGCACCCCAAACAGATTAATCCAGAGTACTTATTTTCATCCTAATTTAGCAACACAAATCTCAGCAAGAACTGCTGTGTTCAGGAGCAGTGCTATGGGGCTCTTCCTACTTTGTGCACCCTCACCTGCTTTTCTTCAGTTTCTCAACCCAACTGTGCAAGCACTGTTCAGTGCATTCTACTTGCAGCTTCAAAGCAGATAAACTGCTTCGTAGAAGTGGGGAGTGGGGGCAGCAACTAACTAATCAGAAAGGAGAAACAGCCATATCAGTTCAAGGTGAAAAATCAGGGGTGTATAAATGGGATCTGAGGCAATAAAGGGGAGATCCAGAGGATCAGGGAAGGGGGATTGCTTTCTGAGAGATGGAAAGAAGAGACAAGCTAAAGCCACCAATATTTCAGCCAAGAAAGAGCAAAAGAAAGAATAGAGGTATGAAGAAAAGGAGTGAACGTTTTTTAAAGTCAAAAGAGAAAAACCATACTGCCATAAATCAAAAGCAGTACAGACAAATACATTCTAGAAGTTTGCAGGAGTGATTAGGGAATGGCAGAACTGACTGTGTCAGAAGCTAGAAAAACATTTTACAGTCAAGAAAAGGCAAATTAAAAATTTGACAAAAGTAAACATTTTTTTTGCTGCAGCAGCTTTTCAGTTTCCATAATTTGAAGTTAGGATTAAAACCATTTCACAAATTCACATTATTTCCTCAACTTTCCTTCTGCTCCTGCCCACTTATTCCTCTTCTGTTCACCTTCTTTTCACTCTTTGCCTTCCAGAACAGTACTGCTACTCGGCTTTCATGTCATCCTACCAGAACTTAGCCTATGGATGTACTGTAACCAAAAATAACTCAGAAAGCTCTCCAAATATGAGTGCACACACACACTTTATAAAAGCATTCACAAATGGGAAAGATGGCTTTCCTTATTTACAAAGTCATAACAAAGAAAGGTTTTTAACATAACTGCACTGCACAATAAATACATTTTACACTGTAGAGGCTCAAACCAAAGTACCATCTAATGAAAAAATAAAAATGCCTTTCTGTTGATACTGAGTCTATTTGGACCTACAGCGCACATGTCAAAAGACCTAATAAGTCTGAAGGGAAAAAGTACTTCAGCAGATTTCACATGATTTCCTAGGTGAGGGGACTGTCTACAATCATTTCAGAGAGGAATCTGAGTTGGCTATAGGCCCATTCACCCAGCTCTGCTCAATTCAGTAGTGTCTTATCAGGACTCAGTTCTGTTCCTTGACTAAAACTGAGATTTTATTTTCCAGCTCACAATTTGCTTCACTCCTCTCAGCTTTCAGTTACTGATTGCTGTACAGTCATTTTTAGTTAACAAATTAAGACTAATGCAACATCCAGTCCAGATCTGCAACATGCCAGTGTGTAAATTCATCCACTATGAAGCTGCACTTAAACCCCACTTACAAATACCCTCTGCATTCACCAGTGACTTAGGAAAACACGTGTATAAGCGAAGTACAGAAATCTGTATGGTCTGAATCTAAAAAATACACACAACAGCTAGGCACAGACATCAAACAAACACTTTAAATACAGTGACAATGCAGTAATTATACATACATTCTTCATATTGAAGGAAACTTATAGTGTCCCATTTACAGTATAGTCCTGATCCAGAATCTGTTTATAAAACTCTCACCTAAGCATTCAGGTGCAGAAGTGAAATAACTGAGAAAGGAGGAGGGAGAATGGAAGCAAAGGATGGGAATCGGAAACAGAACAGTACAAGAAACCACAAAGTGGTATTGTTTACCTGTCAGTTGACATTGATTAATCTTGTGTTCTGTGATATCACTCAGTGACTCAAACACCTGGAGGCAGCTGTCACAGCTGTGCACAGCTTCTTCTTCTAACTCCTCCCCTTCATCTGGCCTTTTCTTACAGTCTAGCACTTCTCCATCTTCTGCCTTGTCTTCTAGAATACAGTTTGGGTCTGAAAGAAAATCAAGACCATGGTATCAGGCATCTAAGAAGGTAACTTTTGAAAATAAAAAAAAAATAAATAAATAAAGATAGGTTCTTGCAGTAGTGATGAGAACGAACATATTTGGCATAAGCCTGCAGCACACTAGATTTTATTGCTAAATAAGCAAAGTCTTTTTTTCCTTGTTTTTTTTCTAATCTTGATGAAAGAAGAATTTCCCTTCTACTCCCACAAAAGCAGCTCCATTTCTCACTCAAGTAATTCTTCCATGCTTCAATGTTAGATTTGTCAATTTTTTTCACAGCTATTGAAGCTGCTTTGATCACTCTAAGAAAGGATAAACCACCTATGCAATTAATTTTCAATGAAAAGAAAAATCAAATCAATGAGCGTGCAGGAACTTCTTTTCACTGTCAACTACAGCATTTCACACGAAATTACCAGAATTAAGAGACTAACAAATCTGATTTACATAAACATGAAATTAATCTTGATTTTACAACCCACTCCAATACTCCATCACCACACTATTTGACACAAACAAACCTCTGGAAAGATTATACCCTGGGTCAAAATGCTACCCATGCTTTGAACTTGTGTATGACTACGACAAATCCAATAAAATTCCTACATTTGCCAGATCATGGAAAACTGGAAACAAACTACTGTAAAACCTAAATTGTGCATGAGGAGTGTTTTGTCTGTTTGACATGTTAACAAGCATTTTGGGGATAGTGGGATAGCTCTAGCCTCAGAGCAGCAGTCCTGGGCCCAGCTGAAGCTTCTAAAATTGAAGAAACGTGTGGTCTCACTGCCATCCTCTATGAGAAGAGAAGCCACACAGCTCGCTGCACTGACTCGGTTCTGTAGGTGAGCAGCACAGACTGAGGTAATGCAAAGTCTAGAACTTTTCCTCTGAGGAGGAGAAGCAGAGTAGCTTTAACTACTCCTGACTTTTTTGCCCACTTTACTAAAAGCTTCATTCAAGAGATAGAAATAAAACAATCTGTCTTCCCTAATAAAGCAAGCTGGCACTTAAATTTGTTTTTCTTTGAGAACCACAGTACAACAAGTGAAATGCAGAATAAAAATGGTTGCGAAAATTCCAGCAAAAAGAATGCACGTCTTTCATCACTTTTCCCTTTCCTGCTTTGGCTGCCTCATCTTTCCTTTTAGATATTTGAGAGAGCTGAGATTGAAACAAGTCGTTTTAGAAAACAGGGACAAACTCACATGATAACAGGAGATCGTGCAAGTACACTTTAAGACGTTATGCTCTTTAGCCAAAGGTGTGTGTAAGCAGGAGTAGGCTTCTTGTCCACAGCAACACAGAGATGGTATTTTTGAACCCACCTTATGTAGTGCTACAATTGATTATGATCATGTATAACTGCTCGAGAGAACTAAAACATGCTAACACTATATTTATATTAGAATACGACAGCATTGATGGGGAAGGAGATTCCACTTTAAAACACTCTTAAATCCTCTCTCAGCACACTACAGTGATGTGGGCATAGCCATCCCTGTATTTACCACTGTGCTCAAAATGCAGGCATTCTTGCTGCCCACAATGAAGATCAGGGCTCTCATAATCTTTCTACATCCTTTGGTCCACACTGCTGCGCCCTGCTCTTCAATTGTTCAAATACAGATGGACCCGCAAGCAGAAACTGGAAACGACCATGTCAGGAAATCTTCCTCACACTAAGAGGCTCATGATCCAAATCAAGAAATTTCTTTGACAGGGGTAAAGGGCAGAATTTATTTTTAAGGGAATTATATTGCAGAGGGAAAATAGATTACTGTTTAAAAATAAAAAACACAATCTGAAGGCAAAAATAAATTTGCTGTGCAAAAGCCCTGCCTATACACTGAGTGCAATCCTTGTAGGACAAATTACATTCACAAGGTTCTTTCAAGAACAAAAACTTCTCCTTGGGCAGCTATTTCCAAAGAGAGGAGTAGTCTGCAAATTTATACACCAAAAAGGAATGCTAATTAAATGAAAGGACTTTATGGCATCTCAGCCATTGCTGAATGCTCTGAATCTGCCATCTGAAACTCACATTGCCACTTCATTTTCCAAGATATTTTACTAGATTAATAAAAGTAGCTAGGAGATCACCAGGTTATAAGCAGTTCAGAAAAAGAAAGAATTGTCTTAACTGTTGCAAACTGACCCCAACATCATTAAACACTTGTTGGAAGACAGCATTTGTACATTGCATACTATTAGTTGTTCAGCTCAAGCTCCTGGTTTCATCTCATAAAACTGACAGCACTCAGGGAAATGTGGGCACTGGGTTTGAATTTTAACGTGAGTATTTAAATGCTGCACATAAAGTTTACAGACCTGTTTGTTTTAAAAGAAGGGCAGAGTCTGACTCTGCTTTAAGTACAATGCTGAAGGAAAGAAAAGGGAAGGGAGGGAATTCTCAAGACTTATTATTCAGAAACACTTTCACTTTACTGGAATTCAGCAATATACACACACGTATGCACACATGCACCCCTTAGTGCACAAAAGCCTCAAGAATCACTCAATTTAAAGCCTTCTACTTAGAGACTGGTTATTAAAATTAGAATCATTTTAAGACTAATAAATGTTTTGCCTCTCCTTCTGCATTTGCAGATATAAACTCTACAGGGACAGAAGTCAGTCAAGCTTATTCCCTTCTGCTGCAACTTTAGAATACATGCTCTAGCCAACTGGCACATTTGTTTTTAGGTCAACACTTAAGTGGGACCCTCTGGGACCTAGGTTTGAGTTTAGCCTACGAAAGCTTTGTGAAATGAGTTCTGGCAGTCTCAGCCCCCTCAATGACTGCATTTCCACTGTGATCCACCACCATGAAGAGATGTCACCACCAAAATAAAAAGATATTTAAAGACAGGAAATATAATTCAGATGCTTTGTGTATCTTCCATCGAGAGCTACTCTAACCTTAAGTGTTTACTTAAAATGTAGATAACCTGCCATATTTGAGCTGCTCCTTTGAAAGACTAGAATAAAATGTATTTTATAAATGCAATATGCATTCATCTGTACTTTCTCCCTAACCTCCCATTCAAAGCTCATGCTCGCATACAGGCTTCTCGGCAAATGTCATTCACATCCAACATTTTTCTCTCCCCAATATCTGGAACAATCAGGGCCACAAATCCCTCAAAGACTGTCGTTGCAGTCAGATCACCTATCACAACATCTGCAAATGACACTGTCATTTCCAGAGGCTTTCCTGTCCTGTTTCAGAGGCTATCTTGCACTAACTGAAATTTTTCAATACTCATCAGCAACAATACACACACATGCTCCATCTGCAGATATCAATGAAAATTACCTAGTATGGAAAGGATGGTTACATTTTTAGAACAGAAATGAATCCTATTAAGGCACTTAAAAAAAAAAAAAAAGAAAGAAAAGAACAGTTGTCTTCTGTTACTGATTACGTTAACATTATCTATAAATGGAAATTAAAAGAAGCATGATTTTCTCATTACTATGTTCCCTAGCAGGTGGTTCTACCCTTCCTTCTTCCTTCTCCTCCTCATAAGGGATGTTATTGCTGTAACGTTGTCTAATATAACTGCAACTTTGGGGAAAATGAAAAAACGGCATTGGCTCAAAATTGTTGGAGGCAATAAAGCTATGGACTTCAATTAATTTCAAGTATGGGAGCGGTTTAGGGCCAACCAGCAGATATTCTATTCTGCCCAAGTAAAAATGAGGTTTCACCACATTTACCTTTTATAACCCATATAAAAGTCAAGCAAAAGTAATGAATATCTAAAAGCCACCTCAGTGGACTGGCAAAGGCTATCTGTATTCTTGAAACTCATCTTACATATTTCTGCCTATGCTATAAGGATCCATGGCTAATCACAGCTAAAACATCAAACTACCAACAATCTCCTTTCCAACCCATTTCACTGCCTTGCAGCAGACCTCCTTCCAAGCCACTTCTGCATGGAAAAGTGCTGGCAAAAGAAAGGAAAACTTAGATCATGTGGTTATAATTATTACCAGGCAAGGAATATTTCTTCAGCTCAGTGGTAAAGTAAAACTCTGTCGCTCTCTGCTCCCAATAGTGTCCATCGCAAAACAACTGCCTCATTAAATCTCTGCAGTAAGATTAATATGCCGTAGCTGCACTACATTTATAACTTGGTACTCTATAAAAAGCACATTTAATGGTTAGTGCCAGAGCTTAGATACAAAGTATTACTATAAAAACTTCTGGCAGTGTGTACACAGTGTGGGCCTTCTGTACTGCTTACTCCATCAGAAGGTTTTTTGTTTTTAATATCAGCACTGCATTCTTGCTATAAAGAAAACCAGAATGTTAAATCTTGCCTAGAAACAGACAGAGACAACACAGAACATGATGGGAAATAAATAACTAGCAAGACAACTTAACCACTGAGAATTATTTTAAGAAAATAATGCAGAAAAGCAACCATTCCTTGTCATATTGATCTCCAGTTTTGCAGTCCTCTGCTTTTCAACTTCACGTATCTACAGCAGTACAAGTTTGCTGTTTTCAAGTTTGCAGATCACTAAATGGAGACATAAGTATATTCACAAGAGTTTGATAAATTTCCCATTTAAAAAGCACAGAACTTGTTTTGATTTCCTCTTTTCAAACAATACAGTTTATGTACAGAGCCACTAGAACCTATAAAAGACACCGAGCACCAAACATAAATGCACAGGACACACATACAAGAGAAACAGTCTTGTAGCGGAACAAAAAATTAACTGCATTTTTCACCTTTGTAAGAGGAATAACTCCAACTGTTCTCAAACAAACTACCTACGCGCATTCAGAGATTTCTGGCCCTCTAGGAATATCCATAAGCAGCCAGCCCTTACTCCAAAAGGTGACCTCAGCTGAATGAATGGGACTATTCAGATGAGCCAGTCCTGCTCTTCAGATAAAATTCTGTGGAATCAGTACCAAAGACAGAAGTGAAGTATTTTTTACATTCTCAGAACCATTTACAGAATAAAAGAGCCCTTGTTGTTATTGGAAACAATTATTTCTTCACGATTATTAACCATACGTATCCCTGTGATCCCAACTCAAACAACAGGTTTGTCCACCTAATCTCACTGACTTAAAATGATGGAGCCTTTAATTAATCTCTGACTAATAAGAAATTATACTAATAATCCTAACAGAAATCGCTTATCCATGTATTTTACAAATATGGAAATAGTTTAAGTGGAATAAGTATTCAAGTTCATCTGAGATGGCATAGGATGGGGTTTTATGTGGGGAATGTAGCAAATGATTATTTTTAAGAAAAAATAAAGAAAAGGGGGGGAAAGCATCTCACTTTTAGTTGGCTGACCTACAGAAGTTCCAGTTCTCAGGAATTGAAAGGTGAGGGAAAAGCAATGTTATTTTCCATTGCAAGCCCCAAGAATGCATTCTAAGCTGAAACAGTGAAGGAAGAATGCAGGCTTTGCAAAAATACCCCAATACAAAAATCCCTCACACTGTTGTCAAATAGTAAGCAAGCACTAACGAAGGAATTCAGCATTACCAGTCTGTGCGGCTGTTAGTCCCACACCTGCCTGCTGGTCCTCTGTTTCACTTTCTTCTACTGTCAGAAAAAGGTAAACAAAACAAAACAAACAAACAAACAAAAAAGATGTTAGGTAGGTAGCTGAAGTGTTTCAAGCATCTTTCCACCAGCTTCAGTTCTGAAAGCCAGTAATGCTTGTACAACACGGGCAAGAAAAGCTGCACTGCAAAGTGCAAAAGCGTAGACCAGACCAAAACAGAATACGTTCCTGTATGGAAGCTACAAATCTGAGAACAGAATGACTAAATTGGTTTCATGGCTTAAAAAACAAATCAGATTTCCTCTAGAATATTTGTCTTCAATGCACTCTGTTATATTTTATTATGGAACTAAATGAGAGAATAATTCTGGGCTTTAAGATTCTACTCACTCCACACAGATAAGAGAAAGCCTTCTCCTGACAGGCGGGAGAGGGAGGTGTGTGCATGCTAATTCACATATAAACTTTAAAATAATAATAATAATAATCCTATATTCAGTAGCAAACACCTCAGCAGTGCAGACAGCCTTGCGAAGGAAAACTAATCCCATGCTGTTTTACTGTATACACCATGCCAGCATCTTTCCCTTGGCTCACAGCTTTCCAGAGCAGCAGAACTCAAAACAATACAATTCTTGTCAGATTCACTATGCAAAACTTGTTGGGTGGAAGTGAACCTAACAAGAGCCATTCTGCGGCTACTTTGAAAAATTAGAGCAAGCTGTTCTCATGTGCTCTGATATAATGTCTAAGTAAGATTGACTCTCCCAAAGTAAAAGTAAGGGAAGAGCTAAAAGGCAGAACCAATTCCTTTTTATTCTCCCAAAGACCAAAATCTTTGAGTTAGAGAACAGTGGAGAGAAAAGAATTCATTCTTCCTTCACAGGGGAAAAAGCTGAAAGGGGAAAGACTGAGCTTTTACAGCATTTCCACTCCCAAGAATTCAGACCTCAAAAATAATCATGCAACAGAGTTAAATCCAGAGAGTGGGGTTTGGGTTTTTTCCTGGTTCTTGGGACAAGGGAGTGCAACATTTAGGGTCACATATAAATCTAGACATATATTCAAAAGAAGAGATACATATACACACTCCACAGGTACCTCTTTTCCTCCTCCGCCAACCCCAAGGCTTCATACAACTGGTTGTTTCTAGAATCTGAGTTTCTAGAAAAAAAACACCAGTTTTCATAAGGACACTCTTAGGACACCAGAAACTTAAAACACAGTGCATATATTAGAAAGCGTCAAGTACAATCTCTGGAGGACTCTAAGCAATCTCTATCTCTACCCCAGAGCTGCAACTGGTAAGCATGCTCTTCTCATTAACAGATATCTGATAAAGTTTCCCCAGCCCTGGAGTAAGTCAGGTATTTCACAGAATATGATTTTATGAGCTGACTGTTTCAGTTGAACTTGTATTTTGTATCCATGAAGTTACCAGTACTTCAACTGTACGATTTTTTGTTCTGCTGAAGCCGTCACCCCAGCAGTCCTCACAGCTAAAGGAAACTGGTCAGACAAAGAAAGCAATGAGAAAAGCTCATGAAAAGCCGAGTTTGGGGGAACAAGTGGCCAAGCACAAACTAAACTAAGTAGAAGATTTTTCAATAAGGCAGCACAGATCAGTAAGACTCGTTAATAAAGCAAGAAAAATAATGAATACAACCAGTATACAGTTTTTAAAAAACAGTGATACTGCCTTTCGTGACCTTCTCAAAGCCCCCAGTGAACCCTCCACAGCAGCCCAACCTGATTCTGCTGCCATCAGTTGTTGATCTATTTTCAAAAAACTTTTCTCAAGAACAAGAGCTAAAACTGAAAACCAGTCCACTGTTCCATCCCTCAAGAAGAAACTCACCTTGGTCATCAGTATCTACTGATTAGCCTTATTAAAGATTGTATATGTAATTGTTATCTACCACTGAAATCCTCAGCCACAATATATGTCACAACTCAGTCCACAAAGGCAGTTTAAAAGCACAACCATTTTTAAAATTTCAAAATGGAACAGAGGTGGTCAAACATGAACTTTTCAAGAACTGATTCCCAAATGGAAAACTTTAAAATAAAGCAGCTACCTGCTAGGAAGTAAAAAACCAAAATCTGATTGTCTGAAGTGGATCTCCACTTGTAAGTGTATGCAAACCAAAATGCAAGAGTTCGTCTTTCCTGCTGTTCTGAACGTCTGCTGCCACCAGCTGCAGTACCAGATTCTCTCACTTCTAGTGAGAAGCAACTGCACACCGAAATGTGCTCAGCTGAGTGGTACACAGAACATTTTTAGGTCTTGGAATGGAAAAAACCAAACATGGGTACTGGGTAACAAATTCTTTTCATCTATGCAGTATTGTAATACAAAAACATGACAGTGTATGTCTTGTGAAATCAAGCATTTAAAACTTGCCTACTATATCAGGACCTGAAAATTCTGTGAAAGGCTGCCCACTATGTCTTTATTACATATACATACAAAAGAAATAACCGTGAGAGCAGGTAACTTCGTGGTTAGCAGCTTTCTAAACTGTTGTTCAAGGCCTTTAAGGGTTCTCAGTCACAACAGAACCAAGTAGGTCAGAACAGGTCACAGCACAAAGACTTGCTAATAATATACAACTAGACTGGCACACTTGTCAGGAAAGTTTAAACCACATTTAGGGGAAAATACATTAGGAGGAATAAGAAAACTACCCCACAAAACCCACGGAATTAAGGATATCTTAGCATTAACACAAATCTACAAAATAGCACCTCATTTCCCTTTGCAATAAGTTAGATCATTCCTCCAGTTAGAATGAGTATTTATTACATTAACTAAGCTACTGTTAGCAGCATCAGACAAGCTCCCAATTAGCACTTCATACCTTTCCACAACCAGATTCTGAAAATCAATGCTATTTCAGCTCTCAGACTAACACTAAAGTCACCTGACTAGTGTGACATGCAGCCATCATTAACTTCCCTTAAACATTAACTATTCCATTTTCTTTCAAGATAGGAAGGCAACTTTAAACAGAATCTACATAGTCAGATGCTTTAAATTTTGCTAATCAAACCCATTTCTCTAGCACTAGCAAGAAATGGAACTGAAAAAAAAAAAAATCCACCAGGATGATACACAGATAAAGCAGTAGCATGTGTGCACTATTATTAATTCAAACACCAAAATCACTGATACTCTAGGACTGGGATCGCACGTAGGGGTATCTTTTTCATTACAGGATACACCACTTCATCACAAGGTAAGACAAATCTTAGATAACGAAGTGATACAGTATTTATAAAAGGAGAGGCCTCAGGAAACCGGAACAATAGCTTATAAGTCCAAACTATGAACAAGTGATGATACTGCTGAACACCACTTCCAGAGGCATTTGAAGTAACGTTACAATGAAAGCAACAATACTCCTTGTCCCTACAAGTAAGTGTTTATGATCACAGGTCACCTGTTTCGTTAACTGTACAAATATTTCTCAGTTGACTTATCTATTACTTGAAACAACAAACCATTAGGTCCATACTACATGTTTTCTTAGTGCAACTTTTAAAAAAATAAACCAAACAGGAACGCAAAATAATAAAATTTTGAAAAAAAGACAAGATCACCACAACAACTTGAGTGGCACCACACTTCCTGAGTGCAGTTTTAAATAAATAAAATCTCAGTAAGGGAAAACAGAATTCCAGCATGTCACTTCTATCTTTTATTACAAAATCTTGTGAGTTGGGCAGATATCAGTTTAAGATTTTACTGAAAAAAAACACCACTTGTCTCTATACTGAAGCTTTATCTACTTAAAAAGTTAGGACATTTCAGCTTTGGTACAGTCAGTCTCCAAGGCAAACTTTAGTTTTAGTTCAGAGCACCTCTCATGCTTATGCTGCTGAATGTCAACATTAAGACCAACTATTCTTTTTTTAAAGGGAAAAAAAAAACAACCAACAAATCACGCAGTATCCCTTTTGCTTAGAGTCTTCATGGGACACAAGGTTAGCCTATAAAGGATGGATAATATTTGATAAAGTTAGTACAAAATATACATAGATTTTCTAGCTTGAAAAATCTCATTCATATTCTTCTACCTAACCAGGATTGCTCTTGAGTGAAGAGTTAATCTGTAGATTTAGCATGGTAAGGAAGAGTACAAGTCATTTCATATTGACGCCTAGGTAAAACCTTTCATGGAAAAGAAATGGATAAAATTAGAAATGCAAAAAAGGACATTTTCACTGAAAGTGAAGCCTTTTGGAAAGTTCTGGCTGAGATTTATGGTTTCTGAGCTATTATAAATGATAATAAAATAAAAGCAAAACATAGCTGAAAAAGCCTATTTTCTTTTAGTCTAGGTAGGTTAATAAATTTAAAAAAAAAAAAAAAGAATTGCCCCAAATGCCTGAGCCTCTCTTCAGCTTACTAAACAAAGCAGGAGAAGCCATGTATCCCAAAATAAACTATAAAAATAGATTGGTATTGATTTATCCATCCCTTCCTAAAACATATTCTGTGAGAGATGCAAAAATAAACCCAATATAGTAACTAAGACTGTCAGGATAGGAAGTTTAGAATATATATTTTTAACTCACTCTTTGCATTTCCTATAGTTCAATACTTAGCCCATAAATTTCCATTAGCATGTGATTAGTAATTCAATTTAAATCCATTTTTGCACTAAGGCCTTTTTCTTAGGATGGAAACTTTGCCAAGTGTATCTTCAATCTACATGTCTGAATAATTTCTGCATACAATTAATAGAGACAATAGCTATATTAGCATAATCAATATACAATTTACTGAGTTACTCAGACAGAAAAGAAAGAAAATGTGTGCGCCATTATTTCAGTACCTACAAATGACTGTAATTTCTGGAAGTATCTCTCTGCTTTCCTTTTCCCTTCTCCTCATAGCCACATAAAAACCAAGAGGACATTCATACTGCTACAATCTACAGGTAGATATTAAGTATGATTGTATAGATTAATCACATAGCAGAAGGCAAATTTAAAAGTGAGTTACAGGAGTTGCTGAGTATCCTCTAACTCTATTAAAGTCAATGGGTTTTGAAGATGTTTCGCACTGTGCAATAATGTGCTGTGGAAATACATCTCCATAAGGGTTCAGTCAGAATAGAAAACTGAAATGAAAGAAGCTACAGAGTAGTATTAAATGTGGGATCACATGTAAATGCATCATCTGCTAGGGCTATGTATTCCTCTGCTTTCTTCCCTCCCTAGGTACCACCGGTGCTCTAAAAGCCACCTTTCAAATTCTTCTGACCAATATGTGCGAGCACAGGATGTCAAACCTGACTACTCCACATCAAGCAGCAATTCAATGCGTAAGTCCTGGAAGTCAAAAATCATTTCAGGCTGCTTCATAATGTCCTTTAAGATAAATGGTACTCACAAAAGTTCAGAACAACTAAAAAAGTGTTGTTTTCTAAACAGCTTCACCTAGTATCAATACGCATCTATCATCTATACGCATTCTGTCAGCTACCAGACAGAAAAGTGATTACCATTTTGACTCCCAAATGTATATGAACCTTATGACTTTAGAGTGAGAGGAGTTGGAAAACACATTTGCATATTAACATTTCAAATATCTACATTCCAGAATTCTATTGAAAATTAGTTCTGTGTGTTTGGCCGCAACTGTACAAAAATCCAATTAATAATATGCATGAATATTTGTATTTCTGATTTGTTTTCCTTTGTGCTGTGACATACTCCTTTTCCTACTTCTAAACTCCTCCCCTCAGCATTCTAACAGTATTCTCTTGATATTTGGAAATTATCATTTCCCTTAAATGTTTCCTGTTTAATATAAAGTACTTTTCTTCTTCCATTTGCTTTTTCCAGAAGACAAAGCCCCTCACAGCATTCATATTTCTTACTCCTCTTTTTAGTCTACCCCAACACTGAGCTTGAGATTTTTTTCCCCCTCTAATACTGTTCTTGTTGAATGACTGAATTAGGAGTTCCCTATTATACTGCAGTGGTTGGAAAATATTATTCTTGTGCTAAAATGAAGTATTTTCCTAGGCACCACAAAAACATAAAAGTAATAAATATGCTTAAGTGGAAAGAAATTAAGCTTAAGAAATCCTTTGGATATTCTTCCAACCCTTGATCTCAAGAATGACAGTATCCAAATGTGACAGTCTAAAGACGTCCAGTTTTACATAAAATTAGTGCAGAAAAAGCAGAAGATGCTTTTTCCTGCAGCAGAAGGAGAATTCTACAAAAACTCAAAAGCTGAGGGGTGGAGTGGTGAAAGGAATATCTTGCTCTGGATAGCTGAGGGAGCAGGTCAATTAATCCTGCCCAGAATGCTTAGGTTAAGCCACATCTACATATACCCCTATTTTCATTGCTTAAAGTAAAATAATAATGCTATGATATATTTTAAAAAGCAATTTTATCCAAAAGATCTTAAAGTTTATTAAAAAACTTCAAGTAAATTCCAGACATCTCTAAGATTCTCTATCATGCAATGTAACAGATTATAATGGATCATGGTGAGAATTAGCAAAGCAAGACTGAATTTCTTTGGCAGTCAATTCTTAGTACTGGGGTCAGGACTTTCAGCTGTCCTGCCTGTCTTAAACTGAGGACTCCACCTCCATTCCTGGCAACGTGTCTGTGTGCATCCAGTCCATTTTGAGGAAAGACAGAAGTGCGGAGGCCAAGATAAATTTTAAGCCTAATTGCCATACCCAGCTCTTAACATGAATGTTTTCAGAGCACCTCCTCTCAGTTTTTTGAAGCTATGTACCACCTAAGCTTGCTTTCTTTCTTAGAGGGACAAGACTAAGAATTTCTGGTAGCCTACAGACCTGTACTTTGAATTGTGCTTAGAAAACAGGAAATCCATTAAATGCTGCCTACAAAAGCCTAAACTCAGCAAGAGACAGAATTTTGATGTATGGATCACAGAACCTCAAAAGTAACCAACACTACACACACCTGAAGAGAGGTGATGTAAAGAAGGGCTATGAGGACCTACAATAAAGGTTACTGCAGATGATTCATTGCCTTTGAAAGTTGTCATTTATTTATGTGCCTAAAATGAGGCACTTAAATTGAGGATTTCTGGTTGTCTGCATGCTTTAGCTCTGTTACCTAAAGACACACATTTATCTGAGTCAAAATCCCCATCTCCTTTCAACTGAGATCATCCATGATTTACCATAGATCTCCCTCTATTTTGTAACAGCATATTATAAGTATATTTTTGGTCCCTCAAACTCTCTGCTCTGTTGTAGGTAACTTTCTGTCATATAGAACAGCACTCTGGTCTATATCCACAAAGGACCTTAGAAGCCCAAAAACTAATGAGGGGACAGTGCTTCTGAACTGCCAGAAGTCCTGCTCAGATACCACTCGGGTCAGGCAGTACCTATGATTTTATCATCCAGGCTATCTCAGTGCTCTACAGCTCAATGCTGAAATCAAAACAAAACCCAACTGCAGCTGGTTATTCAAAGATTAAATATTCTCCTGCCTGCCTGAGCTTTGGATGCAGTCTTATGGGCTGGCTTTTCAGAGCTTACATACCCTTCTCTGGTTGCTACAAAATACTGGCAGAAAACACGTGGGTTAAAATATGTTCACCTTTCTTCCTTTTGCCTGCACCCACTGATCACTCACCCAGAATGTAGGTGGTACCAGCTCAACTTTCTTCTCAGTCAGAAGGATTTGTACTCACATCATGAGCTTTCTAACAAAGAACACTTAGTCTCAAACTTGAGGTCTACTCATTCATTGCTGTTGTAGCTGACACACCGTATCCACAATATTCACTGAACTATAAAGAAGAACTAGCATGATACCTCATCCTTGTGGTCAGGGAACTCACATAGGAAGAGGGGCATATGGTCTCCCATTCTAGATTCATTGAAATAATTCATCAGAAGTAATATTGCAGTAAATACTCGGCAGACCAGGACCCAGGGTCTCCTCCTTCTCCATTGTTACTCAAGCCAGTAGAGCCATGAGTCTCTTATATGGGTGCTCTTTCTTACCCTCTTGTCCACTAAATACTTAATTACACCTCTGAAAAGAAAAACTTAATTGCCAAAAAATAAAAGGGCAACGCATACTCATAGGGCAACCTGTTGCTGTGTAATGACTGATGTACTCCCTGTGATACAAACATCCTCAGACAAAGCACAGAACAGAACTTGCACATCTCACATACTTGGAAAGCAAGTAACTTTCCCTCTTCAGGAAAAGAGAGAGAAAGTAGCAGCACAACCCCTCCATTCCTTCTTAACTGGGAGGAAAGGAACAACCTGTCCTTTGTCTCCAAAAAGCTGGATCAGAGAAGTGACTGCTATAAGATACCCTATTGCACTGCGACACTCACATCTATAATGGGGGGGAGCTAGGACACACTATTCTTTCCAAGTTTTTCCTAGTCAGCAACATTCATAAACCACTAATCTACCCATGAATTACATAAAGAATCCAAGCACCTCGTGCAAGACTACTTTTCCACTAGGCTACCAGGCACCTGTGAACACTAAACACTGTTTTAACTAAAAACTAGCATTTTGCAGCATGCAAGCTCTCTCTTTTTTTTTTTTTTTTCACCAATTTACATTGGTATCTGGCAAGTACATTGCCTGCTCAATAGATTTACCAGAAATTGCAAACGAAATGCCTAAATTTCTTCCTATGCCCTAGATCTTTATAAGTCACATAGCACAATTCCTTCCCAGCAGCTACACACACAGACCAATAGCAATCCATTTCCTCCTCCCATCTTCAGAGTGAAAATGTTACATCAGGCATGGATCTTGACATCCTGTTGTCCTGGAACCAGTGAATCAGAAAGTTCCTTCCTCGCAATTGTATTCTTTGGAGGTGGAAAATAATTAACTTCCCCACCCCCTCCTCCTTCCTACTGCCACTATCAAAGTTAGAAATTCACTTGACGCTGTCCATGAAAAAAAAAAAAGAGCCATCATAATTCAGTGTCAGAGAAAGTTTTGTTGCTCAAAGCATTGCCAATGCCAAAGTCTTTCCAAGGACACTGCCTTCCTACATCACATCATACAGTCCAGCAACACAGGAGGTATTTTATTTTTGGTTTTTAAGTTCCTTTCAAGGAGTTAAAGAGTCAGTAATGGAAACTGAACTTGATAGGTTACTAAAAGAAGTGAACAACGAAAAAAAGTAAAACTAAAAAATCAAATACTGTGGTATTCATTGTTTGAAATACATTTTCCTGGCAAAATATAGCCTAAGAATAGTAAGGGCACAATAAGTTTCAGGGACTGTATACAGAAGCCATCTATTCTGCAGTTAACCAGGACATCTGGACTTAAAAGTGCTCTAGCTTTTCCATCCATGTGTGTAACCTTGTGTATAACACCTAGTGAATGTATGAGAAACAAGGAGATGTTCTGTTTGGTAAGACAAAATTCCTGTTCCAGGTTATTGCCTTGCAGGAGAGAATCTGCTCTCCAAAAACAAGGTTTGGGAGGAGAGAAATAGCATCCTGTCCATTTGTTCTTAGGGCAAAAAGGCGTTCTGCTTCAGACAAGCAGCTGTTCAACTAGTTACTAAAACTCATTTAGATTGTAAGAGGGCTAACTAGTAACTGATTATTTTTAAAGAACCATAGTAAGCCCCTATCACGTTAAAAAAGAAGAAAGAGGACAGTCACTAGTCCAGCAGATATATAAATTACTTCAAAAAACCTTGAAGGACTAAAAATCCTAACCTTAAAAAGGAAAATTGCACCTAATTACACGTATATTTAAAAGTGAAAGTATCAGATGTATCACTTACTCAAAAGAACACTCCTCTGTCTTGCTACGACTACAACAAGAGGGGAAAAAGCCGCACTGAGAACACATCCCCTCAAATCCAAAATTTCATTGGGCATTAATTGTGCAGAATGAATAAGTAACAAACTATAACCCTTTTGAGGACATGTTATATAGATTCAACTGTACAAAGAAAAGTTGCAATGTAGCACGCACAGCATCACTCTAGCTCAAGGAAGATCTAAAAGGCTTAAATATGCACATACCAGAAGAACATGGATAACCTAGATTAATTCCTGAAAAGGAGGGAAAAAATCCTTTACATATTTTTCTTAATAATTGGGGGGGGGTGCGAAACGTTTGAAACTAAAGGAATGTGATGTGTGGAAAAAAACACGTGACGAGTGTTAACTAATATTGTAAATACAGAGGACAATGGTCCTAGTTCAAAAATACACTAGAAGGGGGTAATTTTGGGCTGTGTTACTAATGTGTGCACAGGAAAACATGAAGCAGATTTTCTTCGGAAAGTAGGAGGGCTGAATGAAATGTTAATTATAACATGTTCTAATAAGGATACCCCCAAGATCAGCCCTATCTTTTTTGTTACAGCATAGTCCCTAGGCATATGGCTAACTACTCCTTGATCATTATCATGGCTAAAGCTAAAGCTACTGAAGTTTAGGAGATTCATATCGAACAGAATTTCTTTCATCTCTAATAATTGCTAAACTAGCATAATTACTCATACTTGAGGTGAAATAGAACCCAAGTTGTCTAAAATTAAAGTTAAAACACAAACAAACCCCATCACCTCTTCTGGTTTTTGCACATTCATCTCTTGTCAGAATTCTATGCCAAGCATTGTATTATGATCTAAAAGTATTTAAAGGCTTCTCTTGTGCTATCTGTATCTAACTTCTGTAAAGAGAGCAACTGAAAGACTTTAAAGCTTTGTAGTAACAGACGGCAAAATGTATTTGAAAACAGACATGTACATTTTCATGACAGCAAATAAAACAGGCCCAATTCTTCCTAGATTTGTATGTTGTCCCTTTGGGGAAAAGTATGTATACATACATATATATATGCCATGCTTCTGATTTAAGTGAAATACTGAAATTTCCCTACCCCCAGTGGGGACTGATTCTGAGCTCAGGTAGCCCTACAGGAACCAATGGAAAACATAAAATAGAGCTGGGAAAAGATGTGAGGATATCTGTCTTAATATACCAGCATTTGCACTATATTTTAATGAATCAATAAAAAAAAAAAAATCACCTCCAAATATCTTATTTTCAGGGTTTTACGTAGAAAAAATACCCATGGGGGTCTCCATAAAATGTTAACAGTTCTTCTGGATTCTTTCCTCACATGCAGTTATTCAAAAGGAATATTTTTTTTCCAAAATGCAGAAGTTTCAAGATACAGAATCATGTTTCTGCACAAAGAAACAAGTGCTATTAAAACAGTTGTAAATTAGACTGAATGAATTACAGGGGAAGATAATGCCTTTTAAGACATCTGAGATCACGGTGGATAACATTATCCTGCACACGTTAGATAAGTGCCTCCATACCAACAGTTTCCCTTGTTCCACAAGTTCGCAGCAACTCGGGAAAGCAAAATCAAATCAAACCAAACATGCAGCATTTCTAAGCTTCTTTAGATTACCTTTGTCACAAAATTTCACCTCTATGGAAACTAGCAGCACTACCAGTAGCTGTTTAGATGCAGCTGTTTAGATGTACATTCCTAATCATACCTGCTCCTAAGTAGATGGTAATGATCAACGTAACTTACGCTGGCCTCAAAAATAACTGGGCAGCATTACTGCAATCCTACAGCTAATCAAGACCATCAATACCATCAGACATTGCCAAAGTCCATGAATATTACTAACTGTTAGGGAAGTTTTTGTTGTTATGATTTTGTTAATACATAAAGGAGCAGGGGCATGCTTTGGCAAGTCAGAAAGAGAACACTATAAATAGCCTGCATTATAAAAAGATTGTAATCTTAAATCCTCTTTGTTATTTGTTTTTCATGTACTCTTTTATGTTCGATATCCTAATTTTTGCCCTTTTTTGGATGACCAAATAGAAGCCAGCAATCCACTCATGCATCAAGCAGATGTTTTTGCTTTTCAGGCCAAAAGGAATCTTATGAATTTTTTGTTCCCTCCCTATAAAATGATGATGCCAAAATAACACAGTTCCTGAAAATAGCCCGTTCAGAAAAAGTTCCTTGAACTGGTAATTCTGAAACTTTAAGTCAAGTTCACAGAAATCAAGCCAATACTAATTGCTGGTTTTGTTTATGCTGGATTGATTATAGTCTAATCAGCAGGCAATCTAATGGCTTTTGAGTCTAGTCCATGCAATTTAGAAGCCGGAGAGGGTTGGGGCTGAGAATAAACATTCAAACAGTTGACAGATACACAGAAATGTAAAGGCTACTGTTCGAAGAGGATACAAATGTCAAATTCTCTCTGAACTGCTGCTACTACCTGTTCTACCTTCCTTGGTAATACACCACACTGCCTGTACCTCTGTACAATAAACATCCTCTCACTTTGAATTTATGATGAGAAGACAAGTCACATTAAAATACAGGTACATTTACTCACTCAGCACTCAGCATGAATTGAGTTGCAGTTGTAAATTCAGTCAGGACAGAAAGAGTACCTAGAATTCCTCAAAAAGAGGGAACAACTTTAAGAGACACTCCAGGCTCACCAAAATATTTCAAGATACAAGCCTTCTCTAAGCAGAACAGAGATATGCAAAATATAGCCGATAAATATTTCCTTCTCATCTTTCTAGGAACTGACATTCAGTAATTTTATTTCTGCAGTCAAATATGGGGTACCAAATAACAAAGAGTAAAAATTTACACTGAATTAATAACAAAATATTTTTATATTTTTCAAAAAAGAAATCACTTCCAGAAATCAGCGCTTCTATTAAATATCTGGGACTGCTTTAGTTTCCTTGTGATACCTCATCTAATACCTACGACTTCACTGATTTTTCATGGGTGACTGTAGCATAATGAATATTACCTGACTTTAGCTTAGAAACCTGGGTTTAACCTCGGGAGGACGACATTTTCATTCAGGTTTGTACAAAGAATACCTGGTTTTCCTTGACTGGCAATATTTTTGTAACTTGTTTCTAAACAAAGTTTCTCGTCAAAAGCCAGTAGTAAGGGCAAAAGAAAAACCTCAAACCCTCCCAAAACTGAAACCCCATAAACTAGAAAGGGGAGGGAGGCGGTCAGTAACCTAAGTGTGATATCTACAAAGCACGCCAAGTCACAAAAAAAGGTTTACAATGCAGATGGCCAAGTTAAACAAGATACAAGCCAGCTGCTCTCCCCCCTGCCCGTTCTCCCTTGCTTTCAGGGGGTCTTCAGCATGGCTTTACTTAGGGAATGGTGCTGCCCTGAGGTGTCAGGAGTTTAAGGAGTCATACTAATTGCCCTTCTTCAATACCCTTCATTTGCACACTGACTCTTCTGGGGCTTATACGCAGGTATTGTGTCTCTCACTTATCTTTCCCCACCTGCTTTTCTCCCTCCCCCAACAAATGCATTAGGTGATTTTGGTCAGGTCAATGATACCTAATAGATTTTTTTTTTCCCAGAAACTGGCCAAGGAAATGGGATAAATTAATCAGTGGAAGGAAATATAGGTCAGGACTGATGAGTTTGATGCAACTGATATTTCCTCTGCCTAGAAAAGTCTGGCAGTTGAACTTTAATTCCTTCTTCCTAAAGTAAAATAAGATATTCAAATTAAAGCTTTACAGAAAGTTAAATAATTTACTCTCCTTTTGAGACTTCTTTTTCTTGCCACAACACTGCAGCATATTTGTAAGAGAGTTTTAAACTGTAAGGGGCTTATCTAATGTTAGCCATGCCTTTTTTTTTCTTTTTTCTTTCCTATGTCAAAACCTGAGATGCAATCCTCACCAAGAGCTGGAGGACAGTCAGACCAAAGTTGGCAAAGAACCAAAACAGGAAAGGGGGGGGAAAAAAAGAGAGAGAGAAGAAACAGAAAAGGAATGTAAACAGAAACCAGGGTAGTTGGTTTTTTTTAAAAAAAAAGTGTATTTTCAGGAAATAGAAGATATTTAGTCATTAGAGAGTTCTTAACACCCACCATTTCAGTTAGTTTCATGCATTCCATACAAAAATCTCGATTGTCATTTTGTTTTAATGTATTTACCTGCCTTGTATCAGTATTCCCTTAAGATAATAAGTTTCAAATTAAGTTATCAAAAGTGACAGACATATCAAAAATATCTCTTATACCTTCCCCCCAGAAAAGGTTGCTAAGTACATGACAAATTGGAAATGTAATGTGTAACTCCATATTTTATTTAGATGTAAAGCAGCACTCATGAGTTTAAATAACTCATTTACGTACATTCAAATAGTTTTTCAGAGAAGCTATTTAAAATACTGTTCATTTTTAAACTGTAGAACTGTATTATGTACTGACTAAACCAGTAATATTTAAGAAAAAAAGGAATTTAAATAAATGCTGCATTGGAGGTACAGCTTAAATTCTCCTCACAACCTTTCTTACAGCTTTTGTTTGTTCAATAAAAAACAAGATGTAATAATCAATGGGCAGAGTCTTATAAATGAATTTAAATGCTATGCCTATGCAAGCATCTTTCAACTAGTCAGATGAATCGCATTATTAGCCCTTTCAGAAATCTTACAGTCGGACTGCTTTCAGAATACTATTAATCCACTCCAAAACTGACATGAATCAAGAAAAATAAAACAGGGAAAATGAAAAAGATATTTGAACAAAGGCCACCAAGAATGATAACCTACTCCCCAAAGGTAATCACTGTAGCAATAATTACAGATGATGATTGATGTACTGCCTGGTTTTAGTTGAAAAATAGTAAGTAAGACACTGTAAAGAAATATCTGTCATCTCTATCAAGAACATTAAGTGGTTTTCTTAAATCAGTAGTTTATTGTCAGCAAATCCAAGCTGCTCTATCTGAATCGTACAGTGTTGCTGTTTTCTCATTTTAGGGACTCCCAGGCTACTGGTACATAAAGAAGGGAAAGCCCATACTTCCACATAAAATGGAAGCTGTATCTTTTGTTTTAAATTAAGAGTAATGTTTACAGGAAGATGTTTGAAACAAACCTCCTCTCTGTAAAGCATCTAACAAATAACCTCGAGCAAAACACATCCCATGTCTAACAGGAGATCAATTTCTTGTATTTGTCAATTAATTCTGAACGGTTATTCCTTTGCACTTAAATACTTGGAGGTCTAAGGCTACCCTTCAGTTAAAGTTTCACAGCATCTTTTTTTTTGCAAATCTGGCTAATTGGTTGCTCTCCTACTGGCTCTAAAACTCTTAAGCGCGCGTAAAAAAATCCACACTGGGAAGCCTGGAATAAAAGTGTGCGCCCAAGTAACAGAACTTTCATTGTGGTATCATTTTTAAAAGGTAAGGGAAGAGCGGCTTGTTTGTTCTTCACAAGATGCCAAACAAAAGCGCTGCTGAACCGCACAAACTTCGGTAAACTGGATACAGGCGGCAGCAGCAGGTAAAGCAGTAAATTCAAGGCACCTCTTTATTCCCTTTTAAAATATCTGGAGAGATTAAAGAGAAGAAAAGAAGAAGAAAGTATTAAAGCGTGCTCCCTGAAGTCAATAGGAAGACTCTGAAAAGGGAACTCCTGGAAAGAGTTGTTTCAAGCGAAGGGAGCGCAGTTTTTTGTTGGGTTTTTTTGTTGGTTTTTTTTTTGTTTGTTTGTTTGTTTTTCCAGGTCCTCCCGCACAAGTCCATAAAAGCAGA
>JAUNZM010000105.1:5070000-5177500 GCA_033459285.1 Clamator glandarius
TTAATAACTAATGTTTAAAAGTTGGAAAATTAATCATCAAATGATAGCTTGTTAATGACACTGACTTGATTTCAAAATAGATTTAATAAAACATTTGAAATTGTCTTAAAAGAAAACATTCTCTGGTGGCTCATTGACAAAATGACACTGATTCATCTGTCTGTGGCCAAAGTTTAGTGTGATTCTGGGTTCCTGTTAACCAAAATCTAAGGGCTGTGGATCTATTCTGTCACTCCTGAAATAATTAAAAGTCCCAATCTGTATATTATATCACTAATCTCATTTCTATTAATGATTTAAATTGATGCATTAAATTAATGTGAAATGAATTCTCAAATTAGGCTGTATACTTCTTTGGGATAACAATTGGATTCTCTGCCTAGCTGTTACTTAGGTAGCACTTAATTTTATTCTAGTTGCCACTTTGAACACATGTTTATGAAGCACTGGGCCATGGGAAAATTTTCATTTCTTTCCCTAAAGCAGTTCAGATTGTTATGAAGGAATCTGCATTTTACAATGTACTAAGTAAATTCAGTTTACAACAGTCATATGCTTTATTAGAAAACAATTATTTTAAATATACAATGATATAAAATGCTGTCACTCATCCTCAGGTTGCTCCGTTAGTCTGCCAATGTCATATACTAGTAGCTCTCAAATCTTTAGTATTAGAGATAAAACTTACAAGGCAAACTTAAACCTTGAGTTTCACACAGATGTAAGTTAGGTGTAACTGTGATGAAACTAACAGATTTTAAACACAGAAAACTCTTAAAATCAGGCCCTAAGTCCTTAATAACCCTTACTGGCTTTTCACTCATTGTCTGTTCTGTTTAACACATTGCAGGAACAGCAAGGTATGACATGTAGGTATGTCTGAGAAAGACTTCAAAACTTTAAGAAGAGGTGAGTCGTTATATTCTTTAAATGATTAAACCTATTGTATAATAATTCTTCTTTTTGGAGGGCTAGAAGGACTCATTTGCCAAAGGGAAGAATGGAAAAAGAAAGAAGAGGGGATGAATATTGGCCATGTAAATTCCTTTCTTGAAATATCATGCCTGTATTCAAATAATAGCAGCCTAAATAGCACTTGAAGTTCAAGTAAAATTTATCCTCAAACATTTTAAATTAGATTTGCAAAATATTGTGGTTTATAAGTATTATAACTTGAAAGTATTTTAAAATTAACTCCTGGAGAATCAGCTTCTTCCTAGGTGTGATGCATTTTCAGTTATAATGCACATTTTGCACAAAATTAATCTCTCATATGGTACACTTTAAAGTTTCTTAGAAAAGAGCTCCTGAAAAATAAATAATTTATTGTGCTTCCTGAGAGGAAAAACAGATAACAGTTGCAAACCACCTTTTGACACAGATGCAGAATATCTGAAATATGAGAGTTCCAGTAAACCAAATGAGAAATCAGAAAAGTATGCAGAAAAACATAGGAATAATGATAGGCCTGTTAAAAAAGTGAATGTCAAACTGGAAAATGCATATGTTGTCATAGAAGCCAGCAAAAGTAGTATTGAGTTTCTCATTTTTTTATCAGACCATAACATATGAACTGCAACATGGAGTCAAATCAATGGTCTGTTTAACCCATGGTTTTGTTCCCAGCAACAGTCATCATGAGAGGCTAGGCAGAGAAGAGAGGGAGGGCAAAATAAACATATACAATATTTCTTCCTAAAATTTTCTTATCCTAGAACAGGGAGATGAGGACAGACTGAAGGTAATTTTAGCCAGAATTTCCCATGTTTCAGCAAGAATTCCTAAATATCAGAAGATCTCTCTGTAATCTCAGGTTCATGCTTCTGAATTTCCACAGTGTCGGCTATTTCTCTTGTTGTCTCTGTAGCATACACAGAAACTCAAGAAAGGAAGGTTTTGCATTAACCTAGAGACAGCTAGAAGAGCTATATGTTCACAAAGAACATTGCAAATTCATTCATACCCTCTGAAAATAGACAAGAGTGAAAACCTGCAAGTGCTTCTTCAGAGAGCAATCACACACCCCACACAGGCTTTTTTTTGGTGCCAAAGGAAAACTGATTTGTCTCCAAAATAATTTGTGTTTCTGTCACTAATTTGCTCCAATAAAAGCTTATTTTAGTTCTGAAAAGGAAAAAATCTTCAATATTCTCGGGAAAGTGCTATTAAAAGACTTGTCTACTTAAAAGGTTTCCTAAATTATTTTAAATAAGCACAAACATGACAGTTTTCTGGATGCTGAGCTTGGTAAGGCAGAAATCATACCGGTGAAGGTAAAGTGCACAGCTTCCCAACCTGAATGGTTATTGGGCAGCAACTTATCTGTCAGGGTGACACTGACGCTGTCAATCTATTACAGATTGAACTCCAGAATTATATGCTGTCTGAGGGACTATAAAGCAAAGAAAAATTCTGATGTTTTATATATAGGAAAATCTCAGCTTTTTGATGATCAGTAGAAGAAAGATGACAAATGGCTTTTTATCATTGAGATATGTGGAAATGAGAAAAACAGAGAAACCAAAGAAAAACATAAATTATTTCAGAAGATTGCATAATCATGTTTTAGATTGCTAATTTCACATGCTAATCTGACCCATCTAGTCACGTCATTTCCTTCCTCATCTCCTTTAAATTTTCTCTATCTTTCAGTCTCTACCTGTTAAGAATAAGCAGGAATTCAAAAGAATGAAAAATAAATGGAAAAGAGATGTAATAATATAGCACCAACAGTGGTTACAGACTCATCAAATAGCTCAAAGAAGTCACTATGAAATGTGGAGAATTATTACAACAGTAAGTTAAATAGGCCATTAAGATCCAAGAAAGACCAGAATACAGGTGGAGGTCTTTGCTGCATAGTTACATATAACTATGCATTTTAAACTGAGTGATAATTAGATCATCAGTGAATATATCACTGAAACTGAGGAAATAATCGTCAGCACCCTCCCAGATCAAATCTTTGTTATCAAAGATACAAAAATTATGCTAACAGAAAAGGCTTATGTACTGAAAAGCT
This sequence comes from Clamator glandarius, assembly GCA_033459285.1. NCBI lineage: Eukaryota > Metazoa > Chordata > Aves > Cuculiformes > Cuculidae > Clamator > Clamator glandarius. The sequence continues at coordinate 5,073,023 of JAUNZM010000105.1, forward strand.
TGTCTTTTTTCCAGTCTAAATAAAGATAATGCCTTGCCTTATAAAATTTGCCTCGCTTAAGTTCTTAGGCCATCATGATCATAACAAATCTATCACCACAACACTTACTTTTAAAACACAGATTTAATTTTTGTCCTCAGAATGAAAATTTCTCTACAGGGCAGCTCAATAAGACTATGTATTTTGACTCAAACTGTTCTGCCTTCACCCTAAGGAAAATAGTCCCATAGGCAGCCTAACATCATGATTGATTTCAAGGAGGCCAGTTTTTAGTATGTTTTTTGTTTTGCAAGGCTTCTTATTCCCTAAAGATTAACTAGAGTGAAGCTCAGCATTAAAAATCTCCTTGTTTGGTGCACTTTTTCATTTTCATATTTTAGAAATAGTAATAAAACTTAAACTCATCGCTTTGAAAAATCTGATCCAAATGAAAAAGGCGATTTTCTGGAGTTACTACAGATAATTAAAACATTGCAGTAAAATTCCACAATAGCTGTGACAAGCTGGCATGCTGAAGCAAATCACTGTGACACATGACAGTTTTGGAGGAGAGTTAAGTGTAAGAAAGAAGCTGCTCTTCTGAAGTCTCTGACTCTCAGCTTTTTGCTCCAATGCCATTAGGAGCACCAAAACTAATGTTGAGCGAAGTGATCATACAGGTTGTATATCCCCATAGCAATGCTGATAATAGGAATGAGAAATACAGCACTATTAAACCAGAAGTGCTTCTGTTCTCATTTTCTTCAAAATTATTCTTGAGAACAAGCTATTTCTAAGGCGTAATCCTTTCCACCTCAGTTTCCTATCACAAAAAGGAGAAAAACTTATAAAAAAGATCTCCTTGTACAAAACTCCTCAGTCCTCTGATTTAGTTGATAGTAGCGTATTCTTTGTCTCAATACAGATTTCTGCTCTGCATACATGCTCAGTTATCACAGTGCTCAAGCTAGGAGAAATAGCCCATTCATTTCAGAAACAATACCTCTAATGAGAACACTTGCAAATGAGGACCTGAATTTGATCCCTTACTTCTCAGCCTGGAGTATGGCAAGAATGTATTTCTGTGAGTACAGACTATAATAGGACTTATTTGGAATGTCATTCAAAGGAGGAGTGGGCCTTGTATCTTGGTTAAATGCAAAGTTTAGGAAAGGTATAAAGACAGCAATACTTTCTAAAGAAACCGTAAACCCTCTACTTAGATAAAAAAGAGTAAGGGCAATTGGACAGTAATGCGGTGGCTTGCACCAAACTTGTTTTATAACATTTATGTTTGTTTTCTGCTTATGTCCTTAATTTGTTCCTTCCATACGATCAGCAGCAGCCCTGCAGAGTATGCAGTCAGGTGACAGCCACGTTATGTTAGTCTTGTGAAAGCTGTTCTCCAATTTGTCCTAAGGAAGGATTTGGTTTTCAGATCCATCTCCCCAGGCACAGGCAAAAGAGATCATTATTATTCCTAACTTTTTCCTCACATGCTTCAGGTAGCTATTTATTTCAGCAAAGAAATGTTTATGTACAAGTTGTAGTATGTTAGCAAAAAACCCCAAAAGGACTGAAGTTTAGAAAATGAAGCCAATAGCCTTGTAAGAAGGAACAGGTGCTAGGAAAAGGGTTGTGAGCTGAGACATCACATTTGAAACCTGAATGTTTTCAAAGGATGACTTTGGAGAAGATAATGATTGGATCCAAAGAAGCTGCTTATAGTAAAATAATGTAAAGCATTTAATAGCTCAGATGCAGCTTTGGAAGATTATAGTGCCTGTTGCAAGAAGTTTCTTGTAAGGAGTTTTCTGCAGGAAATGCTTGAATGAGTCAATCAAAATGCAGGATAACTATTACACATTTTATAATTTTGCACATGACAGTCAGGATTTCATTCCAGTAGGTCATTTGATTCTCTGCAGGTGGCTCTGTCAGTTTCTGGAATAGTATACTGTGAATTACATGTTACACAAATGAAAGGCAGTTATAATTCTGGATAACATTGTATTTGATTCTATAAACATCTTTAGGCCGAATGCAGAGATTCCTTTGAATAATTTATCCAGCTAAGTGTCTGTGGTCCCAAACTCATAATTTAAAAATGTTGATAAATGAAGTATCTCTTTAGCTAATAAATGAAGTATCTCTTTAGTTATCCTTTGTCAGCAACATTCATTTTAATGGAAAGTGAGTTTACAGGGTTACATGATTGAACTACTGAGCCAAGTCAGTGTTGGCAAATGATGGGCTAAATTATTGATGTTACACACTAATGAATTCTGATGAGAAATAAAATACAGACATTACATTTCAAGTGGTTCATAATTATTTTTGTACTTTAGAAGCAATTTTATTCTTTTTCCAAATCATACTGTTTCTGTAAAACAAAAACATAGTTAGTGATTATAACTAAAATTATTGAGTTTGAGACAAAAATGCTCCTGTAAGTTTTCTTATGCAAGTATAATGCTATTCACGCTAGGATTCTGATTTCTTCTTATACCTCTGGGAGAGGATAATTAAATTAAATGTCTAAATTTTTTAACTGCTGTCTTTAAATAAAATAATCTACTTTGCAACCACCGTTAAGAGTTCAGTAGATGAGTTCATAATCTATGATACATCAGCATGTTTACTAGAGACGTTCTGAACTACTATAATTAATTCAGGTGACAAAAAAAACCAGAAGAGCTGCCAAAAAGGAGCTTTCAGCATTTAAACTGTTCATCATTAAATCTATGTTTTGATATATGTTTAAAATAGGTAGAAGGAGGTTACCAGACTTCAGATAGCCCAAAGTGATGTTGCAAGGTTGGATAGTTAATTAAAAATGTCATTTCTCTGATTCCTCACTCACTGTACTGGATAAAGAAGTTGAATTTCATAGTTTTTACTTATAAAATCAGAGCTAAGCATTTGTTCATTTGGCAACAGTATAACTTCATAAATCCTGCACTTAATCTTGTCTTCCTGAAAATGGGCTTTATTTAACTTTTGTTAATTACACACTGAAGGGTTCTGTCAATAGCTGGAAAAGCAAATCTATGAAGTGTCGTTCCCTTTTCTTTTTGAAACATAACAACTGAATAACCACCTTGCTTGTAGGCTCATTGCTATATTCTCGTCATTCAAAACAACTGTTGACTCACTGAAGGAGTAAGTAGATTTAAATCTGTTTTGGTTTTGCTTATAAAGGGGATCTTGTGATGCATATGATTGTCCTCTGAGAGTTTTGACATATTTGGCCAAGGTGTATTTGCAGAAGTTCTGCTGATAATCAAGGTAAGTGTCAATATAATGGTTTATATTCCTGGAAATTTTAAACTTAAAAAACCCCAAAGCCTTAGAAGAAAATTAAAAGGAACTAATTTTAGAAATGTTAAGATTGCAGTTATTTCTATAAACTTATTTCAGCCCATTTTGTGTAAATATTTCAACACAGATTTTAGTTACTTCTGTATAATAATAAAATTTACGTTATTTAACATAACGAACAGAAATCCAGTAGTCTTCAGATTCTGGAAAAGGCATCAAGCATAAAAACTTTAGTGTTGTTTGAAAACTTTTCAATTCATGATACAGTGTTTCTGCACATTTTTATTCCATCCAGTTTTAAGTTCTGAATCTCTCTGTCAGGGATTCTGAGCCTTAAAGATTGCTTTAGCAGTGACATGACTCAATGGATCAATTTTTAAGAAGCTGGAGCTCTCGCAGTTTCTTCTTGTCTTTTAAGACCTACTGGTTTGACTAGCCCTGCTGACAATAAAAGCAGCAGAGATAATAAACTTGTCTTTCCTCAGATTTGACTGGAGTTTTGAGTATTTGGCCTATAAATGTAAATAATCACATTTACAAGTGGAAAGAGTTTGAATTCATAGACTTAATTTCTGGATTCTGTTGTCTTGAATGGGAGAATAATATTTGCTTAATAAGAAAAGGTTTTCTAGTAATCTCATTATCTGTTAAAGTCAGATAACAAGTTACCCGTAGTAAATTTTAACTCCTGTAGGCTTGTATTTTATCATTGATCAAACTCCTACCTCTACATTTCTATTTATCAGCTTATTTTAAATTATTAAGACATTTCTGTGTGTGCATGTTAGAAAGTGTAAGAAAGTGGACAATTAGGGCTATTCTGCTAATACACAAGGATAGATTCCAGTAAGTGGCAGTCAATACTGAAGAAACACAACTCTTAGGAATTCATCTTTTAAAAGAAATTTAAAAATAAATCTCTAGATCAGATGTCATTATTCCATTGTCTCTTAGATTTTTAGTACTCAAAATACAATAGGCATTTCTACACATATTTTGTACATGGAAAATGTACACCTGTAAACAAACTAAATAATTCATTGCCACAACAATCCTAGTCAGGTTAATCTGAAAAATATGCCACTAATTGTCTGCAGAGGCTACCTTCAAACCTTCACCAGTGACAGACAGCTAGCCTAATTGTTTGTCATTGTCCTCCTTTTGACGCTTTTTGGTGGCAGCCACATTTCTAAACAATTGGATTCATATCACATTTACTTCATATAATGAAACTCTCAAGTGAAGCCATAGGAGAATCAAGACAGTTAAGACCACATTAGGTGTTCTTACGCATGCCAGGAAAAGTTTATGGTTATATCAGCCTTTGGGCAAAATGCTTTGAAAAACAGTTTGTGTGAAGCATAAGAAGCTGATGTGTTCAGGCATAAGTGGCATAAAAACCTAAAAGCAATGGTGTTGTGCCAAATTATACACTTTTAAAAAATTGCAAAGGAAATGATGTCAGAATAGAGATATTGGAGTTCTGCAGTGTATTAGGCAAAAGCACAGACCATGAAAATTAGGCAAAGAAATCAAGCAGGTTTTAATTTCTTCTGTGAATTTAATTTACCTTATTTTGAGATTACCTTTCACTCTCAGTAGCAAAGTCCCTGTCATCACGAAATGACAAAATAAGTGGTCATTGACATAATATGTGTGTACTGAATTTGCCACAATGCCCACCAGCTAATTAAGTTCAAAGATTTTGGTGAATGCTTGTCAGGGTCATCAACTCAATCTAGAAAAATCTGGACAAAAATAATCACTTTAAGGATTGAAATAAAAGGTGAGATCACATTTTGAAGAATTCTAGATGTTATTATTCAAAATTCATAAGCATTTGAGAGGGAAGTCATGTATTTTTACAAACTATATGATGGGTGCTGATTTCCATGTTTCTTTAGAACCCAATTAACAAAGTAACAAATTTTTCAACCCAAAACTACTACCTCCATGGCAAAAGCAAAAATAGTTAGTCCCAATTCCCCTTTAACTGTACAAATGGTATTTTATAAATTAATAATAACACCAGTACAATTTAGCTTCATTTAATTTGATTCAACATTTTAAATGCTTACTATGAATGCATGTGACAAAATACAAATGCTTAAAACTAATTAAAAGGTGTGTAGCCATGTCCCCTTAAGAAAAGTTATCTGTTATCTAACCCCATACGTCTCTCAGACAAGGCAGAAACAGCAAGACTGCTAAAGTGAAATCAGCAGGCAAAAAAGACACAACTGAGTGTAATCAGCATAAATGGTGATAACTCAACCCATAACAGAGTAAAATGAAAGAGAAGACGTACAGATTTTGAAGAGCGTCAGCCCTGAGGGATACTATAACACACCTGTGTTAATAAGTTAGAGAACAAAAGATGTACTTAAATTGACTACCATCTGACAGCTAAGAAATAGGTTAAGAATGAAGGGTTTTCAGAAAGCAAAAGGGGCTAACTCTGCTTTTAATATGCAGGATTATAGTTTGTCCTGGCTTTAGTGGAACTGCATTAGCTCTTTCCTGTAACAAAGTAGAACAGGATGCCATAAAAACCACCAGTTCTGCACAGTCAATAAACATTTCCTCTGGGAAGCTGCAATATCCACTGAGATGCTTGCAGTAAATTCGGCAAAATTTCAAAGCCTAAGTAAAGAACAGTCTTTTCTCTGGCAACTTCTGCATAACAGATCAAATAAAGACAACACAAAATACATCAAAACTCTTTCTAGTGTAAACTGGTGTAGTTCAGTACAGTGGAATTATTTTGAACAGCTTTGCTAAAATGTTTTTAAAGATTTCAGGATACCCAAGAATCTTGAGAATCTTGCTTGTCAAAGCAAGTCTCTGGGTTGATGTTTTATTCCTTTGTGCCTTTCTACCTAACGAAAATGGGTAAAACTGCTACCAACTAGGATATTTCCAAACTTTAAATTCTGATTATCTATTTTTATTGTCACTTTGCAAAAGTGTGGATGACTATTAAAGGTGCAAATCTACTAAAAAAAAAGCCTAAAATCCTGTATTTATTAAGAAGGTACCTTTGTCATGCCATCATAAGAAAAAGAATACACGAAAAAAATGCACTAAAATTTCAATGAGGGTGGCAATGATGCTATCTTTTTTGTTAGCACTTTGGCCCTCAAAATAATTCTGGCATAACTATAGTTAAGAAATATCATCTAAAAGGATGGACTAAATTTAAGACTATAGCAATTAAAGCACAGCCACCGTCCCAAATAAAGCTACACTGGCCATCATATACAATTTTTGTAATTAGGTAGCTAATTGAACTTTCTCAAGAGCCAAGTTATTGAAACTCCAAAACATTACTGCAAAAATGGAAGTCATCAACATAAGAAATACCTCGCCTATAAATTTGCAGGAGAAAACGTTCTACATTTTTATCAGGATTTTTCCTAAATTAAAGAGATTACTTTTATGATATTCTGCCAGATTAAAAATGTATTTAGTAATTCTAGAAGCATTTTTGAAGACTTAAATCCTCCAGCACACTAAAGAATATGGACTGTGGCAACTGATGGCGAGATTTTCCGACCATTGCTCAGTCACATTTCTTCAAAGCCGAAACAAAAGAGATCTGCATGGAGATTTTATTTGAAGAAAAGCTGTCACTGACTTCAGCAATAGTTTCTGCTCCTCTCCTACCATAAAGGATGTCCTTTGGCTACTAAGATAATTGAGTTTATATGAAGAGTCAGCGTCATCTTCAATGGAGCTCTTGTTTGACTACAAAGCCATTAAGTATGTATGTAAACTTCCCAGAAGGAAAGAAGACCAGAGCAGTTCTCATGCACTTCTAATGGGCTTCTAGCGCACTTCATGAACTCCAATTCTTGTCTTTCAAATTCTGCCAGTGGTTGCAATCAGACTGCAGTAAAGGAATCTTTAAAACTTGAAATGGGTTAGAAAAATGATAGAGCATAGGAAAACAAAATTGTCTTGCACTTTGCTTTACAAAAAATTAAATAGATGAAGACCCAGACTTGAAAGTATAAATCATTTTGGCCATCGATCTCTGCTCTAGCATTTGGTTTAATTGCCAACGTATTTATTCCTTGCTGTTGTGCAAAATCTCTTATCCCCTTTTTAACATCACAATTCAAAAAAAATTTCATTTTTCTGGCAAAAGTGTATTCACAAAACATACGAACACAATCAGTTGATCATTCTTATTTCTGATGCATACATTAAAAATTGAAAAATTTGAAAAAATAAAATGGCTACAAAGACCACAATAAAAAATAGGGAATTTATATTTAGAAGTTTGATTGAAATAAAAGAAGCTTAATGTAAATTAAAATGGTATTTTTTTTTAAAAAAAAAGCCTGTTAATGTCACCACATATAATAAAGACTAACTACTCTTGGCAAAAAAATGGCAAAACTCAAGGCTGACTGCCATAATTCTGCCTTTATAATTCATATTCTTATTTTTGGTGTTTTGGATAATACTAACGTATTTGGATAATATCAACATGCTTTCAGTCACATAGCCATGCTGTGAACTCAGTAAGCATTTACTCATTTCTGCTACATACAGAAGGTGTTTTCTTTCTCAGAATAGAGACCCAAAATGAGTTGCATCCAGGAAATGGTGTGTTCTGAGTATGATTCCCTGGTAAAGCACACTGCTGCTGGCTGAATCCAGGCAGACTAAAAACATGTACAAACAATGATAAGGCTGGGCAGAGAGAGACAAGGAGGCAAATCATAGAATTATGGCATCACCAAGTTGGAAAAGACCTCTTAGATCATCAAGTCCAACCATTCTGATCTGCCAATAAACCATGTCCTTCAGCACCTTGTTTACTCGTATTTTAAATACCTCCAGGGATGGTGACTCAACCACCTCCCTGGGCAGCCTGTTCCACTGACTGACAACCCTTTCTGTGAAAAACTATTTCCTAATATCTAGTTTGAACCTCCCCTGGTGGAGCTTGAGGCCATTGCCTCTTGTCCTGTCCCCTCTCACTTGGGAGAAGAGGCCAGCACCCTCCTCTCTACAACCTCCTTTCAGATAGTTGTAGAGAGCAACGAGGTCTCCCCTCAGCCTTCTCTTCTACAGACTAAACAACCCTAGTTCCCTCAGCCACAGCTCATAAGCCTTGTTCTCCAGCACCTTCACCAGCTTCTTCTCTCTTCTCAGGACACACTCCAGAGCCTCAACATCCTTCTTGTAGTGAGGAGCCTAGAACTGAATACAGGTTTCCAGATGCAGTCTCACCAGTGCCGAGTACAGAGGGAGAATAACCTCCCGGGACCTGCTGGTCACACCGTTTCAGATACAAGCCAAGATGCCATTGGCCTTCCTGGCCACCTGGGCACACTGCTGGCTCATATTCTCCTCCAGGCAGCTTTCCAGTCAGACTTCTCCTAGTCTGTAGCACTGCACAGGGTTGTTGTGCCCCAAGTGCAGGACCCGGCATTTGGCCTTGTCGAACCTCATGCCATTGGTCTCAGACCAGCGGTCCAGCCTATTCAGATCCCTCTGCAGAGCCTCACGACCCTCCAGCAGATCGACACTTCCACTCAGCTTAGTGTCATCTCCAAACTCGCTAAGGGTGCACTCGATGCCTTCATCCAGGTCATAGATAAAGACATTGAACAGGGCTGGACCCAGCACTGAGCCCTGGGGAACCCCATTTATAACTGGCCTCCAGCTGGATTTAACACCATTTCCCACCACTCTCTGGGCCCGGCCAGCCAACCAGTTTTCCACCCAGGAGAGCACGTGCCTGTCCAGGCCAGAGGCCGACAGTTTCTGAAGCAGAATGCTGTGAGAAACTGTGTCAAAGGCTTCACTGAAGTCCAGGAAGATACATCCACAGCCTTTCCCTCATCCAGTAAGCAGATCACTGTCTTAGAAAGTGATCAGTTTAGTTTCAGCAAGACCTGCCTTTTGTGAACCCGTGTTGACTGGGCCTGATCACCCGGTTCTCTTGCATGTGCTTTATGACGGCACTCAAGATCACCTGTTCCATGGCTTTCCCTGGCACTGAGGTCAGACAGACAGGCCTGTAGTTTCCTCAATCCTTCCTCCAACCCTTCTTGTAAATGGGTGTAACATCAGCCAGCCTCCAGTCCAGTGGCACTTCCCCAGTCAGCCAGGACTGCTGGAAGCTGATAGAAAGTGGTTTAGCCAGCACATCCACAAACTCCCTGAATAGCCTTGGGTGGATCCTACTGGGCCCCATAGTCTTGTGAATGTCTGTTTGGCCAAGCAAGTTTTCAGCCACCTCCTTTTGGATCATGGGAGCTTTGCTCCTCTAGCTCATGGAGATGGACACACAGGGAACAACTTTTCTTACTATTAAAGACTGAAGCAAAGAAGACATTAAGTACCTCAGCTTTGTCCTCATCCTTTGGCACAGTTGTTCCCTTTGCATCCAATAAAGACTGAATATTCTCCCTGGTCCTCCTTTTACTATTGATATATTTGTGGAAAGATATTTTTATTGCCTTTCACAGAATTGGTCAGTCTGAGTTCTAGTTGGGCTTTAGCCCTCCTGATTTTTCCTCTGCGTGATCTCACTTCTTCCCTGTAGTTCACCCAAGATGCATGCCCCTTCTTCCAAAGCTCCTGGTTTTGATGTCTCTCAACATTTCTCTGCTCAATCAAGCTGTTTTTTTCCCTGCCAGCTCATTTTCCAACACATGGGGACAGCGTGCTCCTGTACTACCAGGATTTCCTTCTTGAAGAGCACCCAGAAGGAGGCGTTCTGTTTTATCACCCTAAGCCTAAATGTGGCTATGCAGAGATTCTGGCCCTAAGACATTTAAGGTGAGTCCATGAGGCAGCATCTTATGGTCAGGCAGCAGCATCTTCCTCTTCTCTTCTGGGGGCAGCAGCATCCCTAGTGGGAACATGTACGTTAGCAAATCTCTGGCATCAATATCAAATCTGGTGCTAGCAAAAACTGGGGCTGGTACTGCATTTAATTCTTTATGAAATGAATTTGTGAGACCATACACCAAAGAAGCCTTGTCATCATTGCAAAGCTCTCCCATTAATTTAAAACTTTCATGGAGATTTAATAGCAAGCATCTAATTTTTTTTCAATTTATAACTAACAAAACCAATTTGCTAGTAACTGGGATCCCTCCTAAGGTTTTGCTTTCTTTGGAGTTTATTAAAGGTGATTACTAACTCCAGCAATACCTGTTACTGGAAACATCCTCCTCATTAATGGCTTTGGCAATGTCACCTTCTTATTCTAGGCACAGTTCTTGCTTCTCAAGCATGAAGTCTTACAGGCACTATGGTCTATCTGCACCACTGGAAACAATTAGAAGGCAAGTTCAGACTTTTCAAAAATGGCTTAATGTTAATGATGAAACATTGGGCAAATCGGTCTTCCAGTTGGAGGTAGCTCTTGATTTTCACATCATAATTATCCCAAAACACTAGTGCTATGTATAACTGGAGGGTGTTGCTAGTTAAACAGTACATGATGAAAAGGTCAAAACCCCCTCCATTATCTACTTTTAAATCTCTTTGGATCTCACCCAGATCATGGCTTCTGTAAAATATTAGAAAACACTTAGGCAGCCAATGTACTGTATCTACTGCTTCTTCTAATTCACTCTTCCTCTGTGACTCACCTCCTCCTGTTTGCTCTGGTCCAGGTAGCTGCTAGGATGCGGGTTCTCATGAGCAGGAATCACCGTGTTGCTGCACACTCATACACAGCTCAGTATAGGGTGTTCTTGTCCTCATACTTTAATGTGAGCAGGATACCAGGAACAACAAACTCAGGGTGTTTGTTGCTGAAAGAATGAAAGAGAGAGAAACAGCTGCCAGCCTTTTTTTGGAAGTACATGCCACTATGTTGAATGTCATCAGTAGAAGAACTTAATTGACAGAGTGATTGACTGATCTGACAATAATGCAGATAAAATAAAGACATTGGTCCATCTAAAAATTAATGACTGCCAAGATCTCTAAAATATAAAAATATCATGTTGCTGAAAGGAGGTACTCTTCTATACACCTTGACAATTGCTCTTTAATGAATTAATTTCCATTTTAATTTTATACATATTCCTTGTTCATTATTTTAATAGTAAGTTTTTATCAGTCAAACAGCATAAAAACATATCCAGAATACTAGTATACAAGAAAAAGGTCAGAATATAAGAAAATGATGCCATGGATAGTGAAAGCTGATGGGAAACAGGATGTTGTGAAGACTTTGAACAAAAAGTTGTCTTTGGTATGTCTGAGATACTCAGGTCTAAACAGTCCCAAGTGTCATCAGGGCTTGCACCTAGATGCTGAGTTTAAGTCCATCTCCAGTTATTTGAACCAGTCAGGGTGATAAGATTTACAGACACAGTTGCCCAGCGTGAACAGTATGGATGGGAAAATATATGTTAAGGTGAAATAATTACGCAAAACTCATTCAGTGTAGCATGGACTAGTTATTGACATAAGAGTTCAGTTGTATATGATTTTCACGGTACAGCTATTAAAATACTGTGTAACAGTAGATTAATATGAAGATTCGTGTGTGAAGGAACCCAGCTACTACCTGTGGCTTCCATGTCACTGTCATTATTATTCATGAGCTTTTTTTAGGCTGCACATATATCACCTCTATTCTTCACTTGCTATTGCAATAGTTAGATGCAGGAGAGAAGAGATATTATCCCAGCTACTGGCCTGCAAAAATCAGAAAAGGAGATTTCCCAGTTTGTCAAATGCTAAATGAGGAGTTTGAAGAAAAAAAGTGTAGTTCCTAGTTTACCTGTTTTCACTGGCACACGGGGCAATGAAATATTTAGCACATGTAACACCCCAAAAATCCATGAAATTAAGAGTATTACAAATCATTAATGAAGTATAATATCTATTTATATTTTTATCTTAATTATTTATTCTTAACTTTCCAATTTTAACATGCCTAGGATTTTCTAAATCTTTTACAGAAGTAGAGCATACATGAAAATTCAGAATTTTAAAATAAAACCTTCTTAGTGACATACTAAAATCACATGCTGATGCTGATGTAGAGTAATAGACTACTAGAAATGATTCAAGTTACCTGTTACCTTAGTGAATTGGATATTAACCGTGAAATGTAATTACATAATATTAAAATAATTGTAATTTTAAAGTGTAAAAATGTTATTTCTGCAATCCTGGCTGTTAAATATTAGAAAACAAAGTTTATAAGGATATGCTGTACTAACACTGCTTCAGCAACATAACTTCTTTTGCAAAAAATAAGTCTGAAGAAATTTTTCACTTAAAGTCTTTTAAAAACCCTTCACAAACACCATCTGGTTATGGCCATTAACTATGGGAAGAGATTGAAAGGATTGACTTTACAGACATATGAATATGTTACCACAGCACAAGACAAAAAGAATAAGAATATTGAAATTATACTGTATAGTAGTTATTTTCCTTAATAAATATATATATATAGAGAGAGAGAGAAAGAGAGAGAACAAATGATAAAATAAAACCCCATACATCTCTGGAAACTATCTTTAAATCTCATAACCCACCAATGTTGCTTTTTTACAAATAAAGAAAAGTCATCATATAAATGAGTTAGGAACGTGTAATACTTCTAAAAAATAGTCTCCTGCCAAAGAAATGTAACATGAATACACTGTAAATGACAATATTGTTTACCACCAAAATAATATTTGCACAAAACAGGACACAATAATGTCTACTAAAACAATGGAAAAGCTATACTAATGCCACTCTACGTATCAGATGTTTATATCCAATGTATTTATAATAATACTTTCAAAGGTTTGTGAGAAATTAATCTCCCGTTTTTTTCAAACTATGCATGGTATATGTGCTAACTTACTGAATTCATCCTTCATGCAATTCCAGTTTATTAAAGAGGTTAAAAATTTATAAAACTCTGATGGGATATGGTTTTAATGCTTCATCACACTACCCATCATTTGCTTTTCAATCTAGATCAGAATGATCTTTCCGACTTCCCTGCAATCACCTACCTGCACGGCTAATATTTTCTGAGCGTTCTCCTGAGAGGCTGCCTGGATCCTTGCCAGCCCAGCCTGGATAGAGAGGCCACGCTGCCTCCACTGCGCTGTCGGAACACCCCGTGCAGCCTCCACTGCAGCGCACGCAGCCGGGACCACAGCAACAGCAACCTCAGTGGCAAAGCGGGGGCTTGGGGCAGGAGGGAGAAGCAAGAAAGGAGAAAGAGGGAAAGATAAAAAAAAAATAACCACAAAACTAGAAAAAAAAATACTAAATTCCCAAGTCAGAGCAGGAGAGAAAATTAATGGCAGCGTTCAAGAAGAATGATGGAGGGAAATATAGAAAGCAGTCAATAGCCCATTCTGCGCTGTACAGACCTGACAGGAATTTCACAGTCTCTTGGTTTTTCAGCCCACTCATGTGCATTCATCAGAAACCAGTCACATCTGGCTGCCAGGATGGGGGGTTAATTTTTTCTAAATGCCTCAGCAGTTTTGTTCTAGCTGAGGCAAACTCTGTGACTGCAAAGCTGATGAGTAAAATATTTCTACTTCACCCAGTTTAACTCAAAACCGATAGCCTCGGGACATATTGAATCTTTCTTAAAAAAATAATCTTTTGAAGCTTTTTTGAATGGCACGTCTGGTCAGGCCAAAGTTTAAAATGCAAGTTTAAGACTTTGATGGACACAAGGGCTTTTTTTTTCCCCTGTGTAAAGCTTATCATAGCTTGGCAATGTGTGCTTTAGTGCATGACAAAACTAAAGAGAATTAACTTAGCCATCAACTGCTCAGGGAGAACAATAACAGGAAAGAAATTTCCAGATAGAAATTCCGATTAATCTACCTAGCTATAGCCATGCGACATGAAAACATCTAACAGCACTAAATTGCATCCAATGTGGTAGCTGAGAGTGACACTTCCTCAAAGAAGGATTTATATACATATAGAAAAGATAACACTTATGCCAGGAACCTCATTTAGTGCAAAAGATCCTAACTGAAATGCTTCAGAGTGGGAGTAGTTATGTGATAGGCATTTGTTATTTGTTATTTGTTAACAGGAATTATTGTTACAATCTACAGTTAAGACCAGTGTCACTTTTTTTCTTAATCTACAAGTATTTGGAGCTCATAAACATGGTGTTGAACATCCCAGCCTAGAAGAAAAACAATTGAATGAAATCTGAAAATCTACCAACAGTGAGTGTTTTTAAAAACAACAGTGTGTTTGGCAAATTCTGCAGACATCGCTGTATATTCCAGACCAGCCATAATTTAAAGAATGGAAATTTAATTCACCCAAATTATTGCATAGTGGAAATACATGGGTGTATTTTTCATCAGATTAATTATTTCAATAAATTCCATATCTATTGTTAGCATGAGGCCTTTAAGAGTATGCCTGTCAATTAGATTAACACAATGGATTGTACCATTATTTTGGAAATCATACAGTTCATTGAGGTCAATGCCACAGGTCAATAATTGGATCAGTTATAACGAAGATTTTACATGACAAGATATGATTGCTCTTTAGGAGAAAGCACAGTATACCAGGTGAAAAAGATACTCTTTCAAAAGAATGTATATTATAGGAATATCAATTGAGCTATTACAACCTCAAGAGTAATTAATGTACATTTTCAAAATTAATGGCCTGATTTTCAGAGAAACTGGGTTTCCACAACCCCCATTAGATTGTATGGAAGCTGTGAGTACTTCATATCTTTGCAAATGAGGATGTAAAATATTAAAACAGACCTTGTACTTAATTTTTTGAGTCCTGCCAGTGTATATTAAAAATAACATGAGGGAAGGTAGAAAAACGCAATGAGAAAATACAAAAATATCAGTCTGAATCACAGCAAAAACCTGAACCCAAATAAGAATATGTTTTACAGTTTGAAGAACCTTTTTGAAGAATCACTGCTTCTTGTCTCCTACTTTAAGATGGCTTTTTTTTTTTTCCTGAAATCCATCTCTTTCTGCAGGTCTGCTGTTAATTCAATTATTTTCAAATATGATTTTGTTCGATACTATTCTTGAGTCTGAGAAAGAATGTAGGTGAGAGAGGAGAAAAACATAACCATTTATGACCTTTTAATAATATAATTCACTTGAGCCCTAGAAAAACAAATTAAGTAGAAAATTATTTTTGGAAAAATACTAATTTTTGTAAAAAAGGTAAAATAATTGCAAGATATGTTGTCACAATGAGGAAAATGGTGGTTGGGAGAACACATGAAAGGATTCATCAGTGAATGGTGAAAGGAGTTAGAGGCTATCCAGCTCAATGACTATCCAGTTCTATTGTCTTGAAAGAATCAGAAGACATTAAAAATTTTTTGAAGTTTGGCTGTTTGAAAATTGCTATAATATTTACTGAGAAACTGGCAGTTTATAATGGCCAGTGTGCAGTACATTCTTCACTAATGTTTTTCATTTCAAAGAACTGAACAAACACTTGCAAATTACAAGTCTGTGATGGCTGTTGTTACTACAGTAGATGTCCCAGCATCTAATTGATCTCATATTTTGAATACGTTTTATTGTACCTAGCATAATGAAGCCTAAATCCAGTAGTTATTAATTTACTATATTAACTGCAACA
Source organism: Clamator glandarius (assembly GCA_033459285.1). Taxonomy (NCBI): domain Eukaryota; kingdom Metazoa; phylum Chordata; class Aves; order Cuculiformes; family Cuculidae; genus Clamator; species Clamator glandarius. The sequence continues at coordinate 5,088,929 of JAUNZM010000105.1, forward strand.
TAAGTAAAATTTATGCATACAATGAGAAATGTATGTCTGTGAGAAAGTAATAGCAAGATCAAATAACATTATCTGAAAGCTTGGAATAAGCCAATGGACCCACTTACCAAGGAGAGGCCATGCAATCTCTTGAGTTGACAGCCAACCTTTAGCTGAGGGGACAAATTAAAATAGAAAAATCCTGAGTAACCTAGCTAAAAAGCACTTCAAGCACAAAAATAGCTTGCAGATTTCATAGGTTTTGCCATGATCTCACTATCCCTACAGGCATGAAAAGCTTTTGCCCTTACATCTTCCTGGTTGTATAATAGTCATATAGATATTTGCTTTTCCTTACTTTTAAAATTTTGATCACGTGTAGAGGCATAGCACGCAAGAGTTGCATACTTGACATTATTGCTAACTCTTTCATTTTTCCTTGGTTTTTTTTCCCATTTGAGAAACTAGCTGTTTCCTAAGTATTTTCCACACATTCCACAAATGTTGACAGAGAAGAGAAAAGCATCTCCACTGGTCAATGTGTAGGAATATGTACAATAGCCAAACATCTGTAGAAGATGCACTTTGCTTCTGACATTTACTTTGCTGTAGGAACAAGACGAAATGAAAAAGGAAACAGGAAGATAAGCTATCTCCAGATTCTGGGGATTTGAAAGGAAAGCACGCACCTGGATCCCTGTTTCTGTTATTCTTGTGCCTACGATGGCTGCATCTGATACAGGTCTACTGTTAGACACCACAGGACAATCTTCAGTTAAAGGGACTGTAGGGGTTTCTGCAGGCATCAAAGCAAAATTCATCATGCTAGGAGGAGCAATAGCTTTCAAAGAGGTGTGAGGTTTTTTTTAGCTGGCACAATTTTTGGAGCAAGCCTCCATCCAACAAACAAGGAGATGGCGACTTTATGGTTTTGCTAGAGAGGCGCCTTTGTGAGTTGCTGGGGAAGAATGAATGGCACTGTCAACGTATTGCCCTTGCTGTGTTGCTGGTTTGGGGCTTCACAGTATTCTCCTTTACTTGTGTTATGGCTCTTCTGTGTCTCTCACAACATAGGGGAGCTTATCATAGAATCATAGAATCAATCATAGAATCATAGACTAGTGTGGATTGGAAGGGACCTTTAAAGGTCCCTAGTCCACCCTACTCCACTCCCCACCTGCAATAAGTAGGGACATCTTCAACTAGTTCAGGTGGCTCAGAGCCTCGTCCAACCTGATCTTCGGTATTTCCAGGGATGGGGCATCTACCTCCTCTCTGGTCAACTTGCTCCAGAGTTTCACCACCTTCATTGTAAACTATTTCTTCCTTACATCTAGTCTAAATCTACCCTGTGTAGTTCAAAGCCATTACCCCTTGTCCTGTCACAACAGGCCTTGCTAAAATTTTGTCCTCAACAGACTTATAGGCCTTCTTTAAGTACTGAAAGGCCTCAATAAGGTCTCCCCAGAGCCTTCTCTTCTCCAGGCTGAACAACCTCAGCTCTCTAAGGTAAAGCTTTATATTTGTGTAATTCCTTGTTTATGTATGTTACTAATATCTTCAATAATAACAGCATAGATTTGGGAAAAAGAGGTGTGAACTTGCTGTCCTTGCGATCTTACTATAGAGGAAGCTTATGATTCAGGGTACTGTAGTCTATTCTGTCCTTTAAATTTTTTATTATGATAAATCAGGATATTTCATTACATTCATGCCTGATTTGCAGTGATATCATTGAAATTAAATTAATATTTTAATCGGTAATTTCTTATTTGAGGGATTAAACTGGGATATAAAGCACAAGATATTATTAGAAGCCAAGGCCTATTCAAGCCTAATGAATTATTCCAGTGGTATCGTTTCTAGGTCCTCATTATTTAGTGCTATTACAACATTCAGATTCTCTATAGAGTAAACAAAATGTAAATTGAAAGAAAATCCCACACAGATGGAAGAAATGGTATTTTAGTTAGATTAGAACACTTTTTCCTTTTTTTTGGCAGTTCACAGGAGCCCCACATTTTCACATACTTGTCTTTTATTGCACAGCCTAGCTGTGTAGGACCAGACCAATACAGATTACAGGCATACTTGACAACAGACCCCAATTTAGGGGTGTTTACTTGATTAAACATCAGATGGCATGCGGCTCCATTAAGAATACAAAGTGAACAGCAAAAGCAACTCAGCCATGATGCCTTTTCTTGGTCAATACCAGACTACCCGGACTGCTTAAATTACTAGTTCTGGCCAGTAAGTACATGGTAGCATTTTATTGGGTCATGGTTGTAAACCTCATTCTCCTCTCTGCTGTTTTTAGTAAGTTATATTCAATACATGCAAATATAATTGTACCTGTTTAATGCCTGTGAGTACAAAGAAAGAATCAGAACCTTGTCAAATAAAATTTTGGGGTTTTTCCAAAATCATTGTTGTTCATACTACAAATATATCCTGCATTTGAAATACGTACTTATATCTAAGGTGTCTGATCCGGTAAAACTGCAAGATTCAGGATAAGATATTATTATAGGCAGAACTAATATGCTGCTTGTCTCAAAAGAAAATTATCTTTAAATTTTGCCAGGCTTCAAACATTTGATCTAAAAATGTGCATGATAGGTATTTGTCTCAGGCTGAATTTGTCTGGATGGCTGAAGCAGTTTGCTATTTTTTTTGCAAGGTATTCTTTGAAAAATGCATTCATTTGCTCCCATTACAAAACTACACAGATATTTCCTTTACTACATGCAGTGTGCAAAGGGGACTCACATTTCAGTGGGGACAGTATTTTTTTATGTGATATGACTTTTTAATAAAAATAATCTTATGTAAACTCTAAGTAATTGGAAAACTATTGACTGAAGATAGTAATTAGTATTTTTTTCCATTTTTATCAAACAAAAATTTAAAAATATTGTCCTCTGCAAGCATGATTGAACCTCTCACTGGTCCTACAGTTGTTCAGATTGCTTATGTACTATTCTCGCCAAGCAAGTAAAATCCTCTATATAACTTTACACTGTACAAAAAAATCTTCACAAAGAAATTTCTCACACATTAGATAAGGAATACAGCATTGAAACTTGATTTTTCTCTATAATGTCCATTATTTTGGTCCAGGATGAAATTAATCACTGACAACAATGTGTCTATGAATGTATCATTATAAATATCCATCTATTGATGTTTAGCAAACCCAGAAAAAAAAAGTCTATGAGTATTGGAAGGTCAAACTGTGATGTCTGTGTCAAGGATGCCAGCTTGTGATTAAGAAATCCAACTGTCAATCAAAACTGGTGTAACTCTAACTTTAATAGTCTACTCTAGGCTTCACGTAGCTATGCTAGGACACAGTAACATGAAACAAGGAGATTCAAATCTAGACAATATAAAGGAAACATTAATTACTAGAGCAATAATGTTTTACCAGAAAAAAAAATGGTGAATATTCCTTCAAGTACTAACTGAAAATTCCTTTTCCTCTCCCGAAGTTTCCTTCAAAAATAGCCTGAAAGTATGAAGCAAACTCAGCCACATGGCTTAAGGAATGGAAATTTCTCCAATTACAGACACTTAGAGACAGTTATTCTGAACAAAGGTTCATTTCAGACTGAGAACAATCCAAGGAAATACAAACGGAGATATTTAAATGAACTAGCAGTAGAAGATGATATTGAAGCTACAGTAGGTAGCTACTTACCAAGTAACTAAACACATTTGTGGATATTTAAATAAAGAAGAAATGGACTAAGCGACAATAAGAATGGAAAAAACATGTAGCTGAGGCAGATGAGAGAAACAGATGGGCAGAGCATTTCCAAGGAGTCTCACTAGACTCAGCCCACCATCAATGCTATATTTTGATGAAATATTATGAACCTAAATCATTTAACATTAACAATAACCTATTGAGATGTCAGCGATACACACAGCAATCCAGAAGCTAAAAAATATCAAGGCAGACAGCAACGATCATATTGCAGAAAAACAGTTGAAACAAAACTCATAGACTTACTCAGAGAAAAAAAGACCTTTCCTCTTCCTCCTCAAAGAGAAATAATTTGCAATATAATAACATACAGGATATGAGATGACATTGGGCAGAAATCTAAGCAAAAAATAGGCTGGATTCAGCTCAGGTGAACATGAATGATCATAGTAAGGATTGTCATAAAACAATATGTTATCAGTTCTAAAAAACACTTGGAAAGTTTATATCTGCAGTCATACACTGAGCAGGAGGCAGGTTCATGCTGCAAAGAAGGCAGAGAATAGTGGAAGACAAAGCATACTCTGCTACCAAGGTTCCTGCATGTAACCCTGCAGAAATGTATGGTATTCATATTTTTGCCACACTGTACCCCTGCATGTTAACCAAATCATGTAAGCTCAGCTTTTCAGAGATACCTGGGAATTCTATGTTCTTACATTTATGGAAGGTATTCAATTTAAATTTTTGATTTCTGGAGCTGATTAACAATGACAGATACAACTGAAGAAAGAGAGACTTGAAATCATAGTGTGCCATGAAGAAGGGTGTATTTCTGACATTACTGTACCAGAGCTAGATCTAAAAAAGGCTTTAGGCATCTGGTTGCTATTCTAGGTAGCTAAAACCTTAGTTATTCTATGGTGTTAACTATACAGGAGACTAAGATTAATTCACTGAATTTTATTAAAGCTCAACTGTGTTTTGCATTCACTGAATAGAACTCTTTCAGCACTGCTCTTGACTGACACTGATAAAACTGCTGCCTGACCTTCTGGATTCAACATAACATTATTTTGTAATTCTGGAGTAGTCTGTCTTGAGATATCAATATGGACAAAATGTAGCAAAACAAAATAAAGTATTGTAACAGAAGAAGTACTAACTACCACTTGCTGCTGTCAGTAGTAGCCTACTATGATTTTCAGACCTAAGCAAATTACCATTACACGTTGAACAGAGACTAATATGTCACTTTTAAATCTACACTTTCTCTATTTTCAAATGATGCTAATCTTATATCAGGATACCCAATGTGTGTGTCATATTAATTCAACAGCGCACTGTGAATGCTAAATTCTATGTAAATGACATAAGCCTTATCAGTTCCATTCATTGTTACAACTCAAACAACGGCAATTACAACCACTGTACAGAATTTGGCACTGTAAGAATGGCAGATTTATTAGCAAAATCCAGTTAATATTTATCTTTTTATACTGTTCAACTACCAACTTACACCTGTACAATATACAAAGCTCCTAGGTAATGAGATATTTCTTTATTGTCAAATCTGCTCCACAGGCTGCTGGTAAAGATTACATAGCTCATTTAAATAAAGCTCTTTTGTCAACAGACTGCATATACTTTAAAAACGAGTAAAAGCCTCATGAAAAAACAAATCTCAGCTGATGTGCAAGTATACATGAAAAGATGCACTTGTTTTTTGACCTTATTCCAGTTGTGAATGCTTTGGTAAGCAGATTAGCAACATTAGATTTTAAAAAAGGGAAACTGTATTTCAAGATCCACTGAAAAACAAATGAAGAAAAGCCTGAAAAATCTTCTACTAAAAATATCAATGAATGCAGACAAAAACACTGGTTAATAAAGGAAGAAAAAAATTTAAGACTAGTATTATGATTGTTAACAGCTGCCAGGAAAAAAATAAGGAAAAGAGAAAATAAGGTTTGATCAGGCTATCCTCCTGCTTACTGTGGCTACCTACTGTAGATATTTTTAATACCAATCTGAAAATGAAAAGCATGTTTTCTTTATTAGGTCTCTGAAAATGTAGACTAGAGTTTGATACCATGTAGACATGGAATACTTGCCAATTTCTATTGCTATCCAAGGGAAATATGTCTGTACTTATCCAGATGTCTCTCTCTATGTTATTTAGTGATACTGAAAATCAAATACTGCTATTTCATTCCCAGCAGCGTGAAGCAATGAATGCAAACGTATTGAAAAGGTGCAGACAATGCCACTTACTCCAAATCAAAGGTTTATATTTTAATTTTCTTTTTTTTTACTTCTAAAGCTCTCATCTCCAGAAGCCTACAACTTTTCCCAACTCTTGTTTGGTACTTGCACAAGGCCATTAGAGGAACCTGTCAGAGAGCACAAGCTGAAGCATCAAAAACCTGCAAGTAAACAAGATTGCTCAAAAGAAATTCCTGACTTTGCCATTAATTTCTCTTGATAAAGCAGCCATAAACACTAATCATTCCTTTTACCAATTCTTCTGCTGACTCTGAAAAGGTGAAATTGCACAATAAAATACCATATCTCATCCTCTGTCCCCTCCTAAAGGATTTCTGGAGCATAATTGTTAACATATTTTTCAAAAAGTAAACAAGTTTTCTTTTGGCATCCTTTTGGTATCTAGCATTTTTAAGAAAATCTTTCCATGAGCTTGTAATCTTAAAAATAGAGCTAATAAACTAATATTAATATGAATATGTTACAGTAATTTCTCAAAAATTTTAATACTTAGGGCTGAGAGAAGCTTCAGCTTTGTGAAGGATGAATTCATGCCTTCTCTGCTACCTTTAAAATGAGCTAAGATTAATTACCAAAATGTCCTTCAGTTGTAGATAGAGAAGCATATAGAGCCTACCCTGACGAAGGAACATCAAATATTGTAATGATAAACATTGATGTTAACCTGTTGTTTCTGATTCATGTAATTTCTCTCCTGATTATTACAGAAGAGTAAAATCAAATTCAAAAGGAGACATTTTATTTTCTCTAGATGACACGTACATTTATCAATTGTCCTCTATAACTTCATGAGACTACACGGATCATAAATCACGCCTATCTTTCTCTCTGGCCAGAAAGCAGCCTGTTGTGACCAGACAGTACTGCCCTTTCCTTTGTGTTTCTAGGCCTGTGGCAACTGGAAGTGATCTTACCAGAGCTGTTAGTCATCAGCGTTAGTCCCAGACTTTCTGCAGTGTGACCGTTTATTGGAATAGCACAGGTCATCACACAGGCACCTCCACAGTTGCACATGTTCCTGGATGCTTGGTCAATTCTCACCAGCACCCCTTTAGCCATGAGAAAACTTGGCTTTCAGTTAACTGTTTCAGGAATGGTGTCCTTCAGCTGAGCAAAGCCAGGCTTTGCACAGGAATCTCCCACATGGGTTTGCAAGATACACCAGCCAGCCAGTGAAAGATGTTCAGAGGCTGGATATTCTGCAGGGCCAACTTGAGCTCAAAGAGGTAAGCAAGCTTCCTGGAAGGCAATGAATCAATCAGAAGAACAGCTGGCCAATTAAGATGTGCACAACTTCTTGCCAGATGTTACCTCTGTGCTGATGGCTGACTGCATCTTAGAGATGCGCGTTGTTTCTCAACCCCTGGGGCTAGTTTCATATTGTTAAATAAACAGAGCTAGGAACCATTCTGTGGCAGTAAGGCTAGGTGGCATAGGCTGGCTTTGTCCATCTATGCAGTCCACTGCCACTTCTCAGTCTTATGTGATACCGTCACTGTCCTAACACACAAATAGTATTTTAAGAGGAGGAGTTAACTGCTAAATGACTGAAATAATATGAAGGCTGTGTGTCAGCCTATGAAGACAGAAGGGATAGCAGGCACCGCATACCCTTGTGTATGGCAAGGTCTCTTAGAATAGTGTATTGTGCTGAGGGAACTAAACAGAAGCTAGTGTTGTCCCATCTTTGTTCACTGCTTAAAGCAGTCCTTGGTACTTGCAATTCCTTGACTAGTGTTAGGCCTTCTCTTGGTAAGTGCTAGCTAGCACAAGCCAAAACAGGACATGGTGCTATAAATATACAGTATGGAGGGCTATGGAGCAGGTCAAGATAGGTCCCTAACTCTTTTGTTTGTTTGTTTGTTTGTTTGGGGGTTTTTTGCAGATTAGATGTTAGCTTCATGGCCAAAAGTATCCTGAGCTTTCTATTGAAAATGTCTTGGAAAGACCCAGATGCATACATGATTCTTCATGAACACTAACTACTGGATTCAAAAGTTATAAAAATTCATGGGCAAGATGGGATTAGGAAGGGAATGTGGAGGTTGGAGGAGGTCCAGTTTCAATAAATAGAGGAATATAGGTAAAATATATGTGGCTAGAGGGCATTACAGTAGGTCAGGTTAGAAGCTTCTCTATGAAGAGAAAAAATTATATCTTCAGACTCATCAACTGAAATCTTTAAGTCACCAACTGACTTGAATTTGACATCCTTAGTCTAACCAAGTAGAGCAGAAGAAGAAATATGAAGAAAATTCAGACCAAGAAGAATAACAAATAAGAAAACATGTGTCTGAGAAGGCAGGAGTGAGAATTTTCAGCCTTGACAGTGCAGCTTGATTTCAATCTGCAATATTCCATTTATAAGGAAATAAAAGAAAGGAAAGAACATTGTTGAAAAAACTTCCAAAGACATTATTTGTAGTAACTCTTTAAAGTACATTGGTAAACAAACAAGCAAACAAAATTTTTATTAACTTCTGAATTATATGTTGTTCTATGTGCTTTTCTATACTCCACAGTATCTTCCCCCCTTCAAACTTAGAACTCAGTCAGTAAGCAGATAGTCTGCTATAGTGTTTACAGTCAGAAATTCAAAGTGTAGACTGTCCCTTCTAGTACATGCATGCACTTTGAATAGGGCAGAATATACTAAATATTGACGGAATAAAGCAAATCCAAGTATAAAAACAAATTAAAAATGTTTTTCTTAGACAAAAATGTCACAGATAAATAGACAAATTTGAATGGACTTGAACAACAAAGAACTTGGAATGGTATGGCACACAAGGTGGCTAATAACAGTATGCTATGCTGGCACTACACTGAGTCAACTGAAATAGTGTAGGTTTCAACAGTGCTATTTTTATAGCCAAGGACAGATTAATTTTTGCACTTCTAGATTTCATTATTCTGTCTTTAGTCACTTCATTGTTCAAAACGTTCTTCAACAATTCTATATACTTTTACTTCTACACTTTTAGTCAAGCTGAATTCTGTATCTTCCACATGCATATCATATTTCCCTCACTTATTCTCTTCAGCAGCATCCAGAGACTGGCAGTCATCTATTAGATTGTAATGTTATTGTAAATTATTTACTATATTTCATAATGATAAAGCACCACATTATGCAGCAACAAGACAAGGTCTCTGATGCTGATCCGGTGGGTCTCTTCCAACCTGGTTATTCTGTGATTCTGTGATTCTGTGTAGTCCCTGATAAAATACTTCGATCACAAGATCATATTCTGAATCTCACATAAAAATGTAATGCAAAAGTTAAGTAACTTTTTATTTCCTAGTAAATTAGGAAGTTTCCAGCCACATTATCCCCTTCTAAAAGGGGGAATAAATATTACTTGTGGCAATTCCTGTTTCCTGGAAGTAGCAATTGTAAGATTCACCTATTTATTTTTCACTTGAAGGCTATGAATCACAGAATCATAGAATCATAGAATAACCAGGTTGGAAGAGACCCACCGGATCATCGAGTCCAACCATTCCTATTAAACACTAAAACATGCCCCTTAGCACCTCGTCCACCCGTGCCTTAAACACCTCCAGGGAAGGTGACTCAGCCACCTCCGTACTACTTGGCACTCCCCTGGTCTCCTCTTCTGGAGGAGAAGCAGAAGGACAACGTATTTTCCTCACCAGCAGCATGCAGCCGTTTCCAGCCCAATGAAATTCGGGGCCCAGTGTGCATGTGGGTCTTGTCCTCTTGCTGAAAGGAGAAATAGCCAAGATTTGTTTCCACAAATCAGGGCTGGGTGTGCCCTTGTTCCAGAGCATGGGCAAAGCCTAAAACAACCACAGCTGAATCTTGTATTTTACATTTCCAGGAAAAGGGGAAGAGCCAAACAATTAAGTGAACAGCGAAGGTAGTCAAAGACAATGATCGTATTTTTAATTTATGAGAAAAGTAGAAATGTAAAAGCAACAAGGCTAGTGAAATTAACAGCAATTAAAGTGAAATTTGCTCAGCAACTGCAATGGCCCCTAGGAGTTGTCACTTTTACATGGCAGGAAGGAAACTGGAAGTCCTAGGAGGCCAGGTTGTAGCCCAGATAGATCCATGCCTCATCCCTTAGCACCACAACAGGGAGCCTATTAACACTGACAAGGCTGACTGCCCTGAAATTGCTAACTTTTAAAACACTGACATTCTTGGCCCCAATGACACAAGGCCTCAGGACCTGTGCCCCAGATTTCAGGCAACACCTCCAGACCTCCAGGTATCAAGTGTCTGGCTCTGGTGTAAGCCACCCAAGCCCCCACTGAAGAACTGGGACCCCAGTCTCTTCTGGGGGGGTGTGTCAGAGGTGGCACACAGGCAGAGTCAGGCTACCTAGATCTCAGGCAGTGTGCCTGCAGGAACCATGCTGCAGTCACAGATCCCAGTCTACTAAGGGAAATTTGGCATCTCTTTCCAATTCCAAGCAAGGTTGACAGAAAACTTACTACAGATTTTATTAATGATAGATTAATTGAACCCAAGATGTCAAATAGTCACCGCATTTTTTGTTTCATCAATGTTGCTGGCAGATTTTCACTTATTTGCTACTATCATTTAGTTGGATGTGTTTCCTGTACAAATTAATCTCAAATATGATTTGATCAAAAAGGTTATATATACATCAGTTACAGCCCTTATAATATAGGTATTATGTTTACAATGTGAAAGTATTAAATAGAAAGCATTAAAATAAAAAGATCAAACAAAAACTGTTGAACACTGCTTCCAAAGATGTATGCATTTAAAGGACTCTACCTTAAAATTGGTGTCTGTTCACTTTTCTTCTTAGTAAGGATTACAAGGAGTCATCTTTTCCTAACTCATGAAAAATTCTCCAGAACCGAATGAATGAAAATTCAGGCATGTATGAAAACAAGGAAGTCATGACTAGTGTATAAGCTTCAGGTTGATTTCCACTATATTTGTCAAGAACTTCGAATTTTTAACTCTTTTTTGAAATGTACTCTGTATAAATCCTTTCAAATAGCAATTTTCCTAAATAAGACCTGACAGCAGCAATAAACAGGAGAGAAAACACATCTTTGGTTAAACTATTTTAATGAGGAGGTACTGAGTCAGTGGCTTTGGTAACCATGAGTTAGTTGGCAGGTTCCACCTATCGTAATTTCCAAGATTTGTAATGGTCACAATTACACAAATAGTTTCAGTATTATGCTCCTGAATATCAGATAAATGGAAGACACAAAAAGGAATCTAGTTAATGTGTTTATAATTGCACACAATTACCTTAAAAGGATAATAAAAGGGGAAGAGAAATGTTCAGAAGTTAGGAATGCCAGACTTAACAGTTGCTTTTGCAATGTTAAGACCCTATGTATTATGACATGGTCTTACTTAATGTGATTCTTGGTCTTTCCCCTATCTTTTTCAAAGCAATTGGTGGACTGACATTATGAATGTATCAATATGTGCAGTGGAAGAGAGTAAGCAGAGTGGACTTAAACAGAGATTTCCATTTCTTCATAGTCTGACAAACTTACTGGAAAACTTCAGCATCTCTCTTGATTTTTTTTTCCCTAAGTCATCATTTGCCTGCCCTCAGCCTGTCTCCTTATCCTGCCACTGCCACTCTCCGTTCCACAAATACTCAAACTAATTCTAGACAGTCTTAATCTCACATTCCCTATACTCCCCAAAAAACAGTAAAAACTATATCTTAAGTGGCATGAAACTGTGAAGTTATAGCAGACTGAGGAGTGTTTTATCTGTACTACAAGTATGTGTCAACATTGTAAAATACAGGAGTACTATGGAGTAAATTCTACAAGTAGACATCTGATCATCAACACTTATTAATACACCCTCTGGTTTTATTTCAGACTAACCCATCTGCTCTATTCCAGACAAAGCCTACATATGATTCATTCCAGGGACTGCTCCCAGAAAGCTTTATATCCCCAGACACTTTACATGTCATCGTGCATAGCACATTATAGCTTCACTTTAATATTATTTAGAAACCCCTACTCTGAAGGATTTACATGATGTCAATTAAATGAAACTGAAGTACAATAGTACATAGTACTAACCACCATCTAAGGCCATAAGGTCCTTGTGGAGGTCCAGAGGGCAGAACTCCACAGCCAAGTGACAAGTAGTGTGGACAAGACAGTGGTACTGACAAAGTTAGCCTTAAAGCTATGGAAACCAAGAAATCATCATTTGTGCTTGAGTCCAGAGGAGCTGTCCTTGCCCTCTTGGGATTTTTTAGCCTTGTTTAATGTGTCAGAAGTGCCTGAAAAGTAGTGCTGTCTAGTTTTCATTGCAATGATAATGCTGAAAAATGGAAAGTTTAAATGTTAGACAATAGTTGCAGCTCATTTTAATCAGTTTTCCCTTTCTGCAAACAGGAAAAGAAAGCAAAACCTGGTGAGTCCACATGTACCTTGCTTTCTTTTGGAAGAAAATTTAGATGCACAATCAAGGAGGGAAACATTACTCTTCAAAATCTTCCCATTTTGGAAGATTGGGAGAGCAGGAGTGCAGGGCACACAGCAGGTACACCTATCTGTCAGTGCAGACACAGTTACAGTATCCTAGATAACAAAATTAGTAAGTCTGTTCCAAATTAAAGACCAGGTTTACCAGCACACCAATTGTTTTTCACTCCTCTAATGCAAAACAAGTGCTTATTTGGATGCATTACTCAATTTCAGACTTTAGAAAGGCAATAAAGAGTATATTAATAAGTTAAGCTTAAGAGTTGAATTTATTTAAAAAACCCCAACACATAAAACCAGACTGAGATAATTTTTTTTAACATACCTTTAAGTACTTCATTCAAGAGTTGCAAATGCCCCTTAACTCTGACCCCTTCTGAGGTCAATTATATGTGCTGATTTGAATAAACTATTGCTATTTCTTTTATTACCTGAAACATGCATAACATAAATCCACCATGAGTCCAAATCAACAAGAAAAATACAACTTCAGTGCAAAAAAACTGTCACATCTAAGACAATCATTTCAGTATAAATACAAAGCACTTATCTTATATGAAGACCAGACAACAGAAGATGACATATGTCTGCAAAGTCAGGTTATTATGCTATAGATAGCAAAGTAATACAGAAATGTTAAATATACGCTGAAAATCCATGTACATTCAAGCCTTTAAACTTGGTCAACAGTCTATGAAAGCCAGATACTGCAACTACACAATAACTAATAGTTTGATAACCAAAAAGGTGAATACAGAGCTCACTGACGTACAGCCATTAGGAATGTAGGAAAAGCATTTATTATATAATATAATCTGATAAATATTTAATGTACAGTTTCAAGAACGCACCTGAATAAGACTTAAAGACTCTCCTAATTCAGATTCCCCAACAGAGTATGCATGCTTGTTACCAGTGGTTTTACATGGCAGGACGTATCTCTATAGTTAAAACTAAACAAAAAAATGCCAATATGTTTTCTCCCCAAAACTGAAAGGGGACACCCTAACAGCCATTAAAACACCTAAAATAAGTAAAATGATGATGGGATTGTACAGTGATTTTAGTTTTGGATAAATATAAGATTACAGATACATTAACTGACGGTGAACATCTGTTTATAGGACTATTACATCTACTAATCTGATTATAATACTGTATGTAGGAAATGAAACAATTGCATTTGCGTGCCTACAGCTCAAGTCTGTTTTATTTCCTGTGGATCATCTATGTATCTAGACAGGTGTGCTGGCTTCAGGCTATTTTTACTGCAAAACATCTGAAATCACAACTGTGAACCGGTGCTGCAGGTGAGAATTTTCCTTACAAAGTATTTACATTTGAATTTGAAAAGTCATCTGCAGCTTAAAGGAAGAGTATATTGCTTAATGAACAACTAAGGCCATTGTTTTTAGAGTTGACTTCCTTACTGGTACTGACATATATAAACCTATCTCTAGGTAAGACTGAGTTTTCCTGGTAAATATCAGGCTACTATAATCTAGGTTCTTAAATATAAAAGTTTAGATACCTAGCATGAGGCACGGGAGTTCGAAAGCTTTGCCCAACATCTAAATTAAATAGTATTGTGCCACAAACTGGTAAGAACAGGAATTGCAAGATATCAAAAGACAAACTGCACCCACGCTGCCTGTCCACCCTGAGGCCTCACTTAATCAAAGATCTTAATTTTAAAACTCCTCTTACACCTGTTACGAAATTACTGCTTGAGGGACAATGTGAAGTTCCTGTACAGACAATATTTAACTTTAATTCAGTATAATTGTCTTATTTGTCAGATTTTTAACTATTCTTTTCACAGCTTAAGAAAAAAAACCACAACGTTTTTCTAATGGGCTGCTGATCAGAACTGTTATTCTGCTGGTGAAATCCCAAAGGGAAACATGTTTCAGATATGAAGTATTCCCTCCAGAGTCCCTGGCAGTCATAGAAAGAAGAACTTCTTGATGTATAAAGACAGTGTCACCACTGTCAGAGAATACTAGAGAAGGAAATGAACCACAAATAAAAGCAATGTCTTTCTTCCTGGGAATAAAAATAGTTGTTTTTTCATTTACGGTAATTTTAGAGAATAAAATCCTAATGAAACCTTTTACACATGATAAGAAAAAACACTTCTTCCCAGCTTTTTAAAATGTGTGTATACTTAGGCAACTACTAAAGCTCATAATTTATAGAAGGCAAGCTCATACACAACATACAGATAAAGTCTCCATCAAAAAATCAAAATATAACTTTATAGAAGGTGAAATAATGTACAGTTCACAGCTAACTTCACTTTTCCAACAAATGGAGCCATAAATGCAATTTTCTGTCCTTTGCTCTGAAGAATTAATTTTAAGCTATTCATATTTTTCTTCAAGTACGTCTTAAGTCTCAATTAAACCACAAAAAGCTACAATAAAGTAACATTAAGAATCAACTTAAACCCATGATAGCAAGGAAATTCAGACTTAGGCTAAAAATTTTTGTCTCACTCCTCATCTTTAAATCACTCTGTTGTGGTTAGGAATTGTACGGCTGGGAGAAGTGTGTGATTTTTCATACTGCACAGTACATATGTTCCAGCATTTAGGTTAAAGAAAAGTCAGAATTTTTAGCCTCAGCTCTGAATTTCTTTACATTTGAAGGCTTAACTCAAGCATCTATAATTACTTTAACATGAGCTTTCTATATTTAAATCTTTTCACTGTGGAACAGAAAGTGGAATTCTGAAAGCTCCTATTTTACTGTGTACTTCAATAGCACTTGCTAAATTTAAGATTGAGCATCGCTTACTATATGAAACTGAATACATGCATTTTTAAATGGCACTTAGACATGAGTGGCTTAAGTGTGCTAAAAAAAGCCTTACACGTTCCCAATATAAGTTACAAATTCAAACATTCGGGCATGAAAATCCCTTCTCTAAGTTGTTTTCAAGCTTCATCCTTTTTTCTGCAATAACTAAAGCAAAGCCACAGTAGCTGCAGCCATTTGCATCTAAGGAAGAGATGTTTTGCTTTGGTGATATAGTTAATGAGTCTAAAAATATTCAGTATAATAATTCTGTCAAAGCCCCCACAGTCTCCTCAATGAGCAGAAGCCTGCAGGATTCCAATGGGGAGCCAAGTAATGAGCTCTCAGCATTCGCTCCCACACCGTCCAGACGAAATATACTCGGGCCTCAACGGTTCCACATCATTAGCAACATGAAACAAAGACACATGCTTGACTTTAATAAGCGACTAAAGTTGCTGGCTTATTAGGCTGTCACTGCACATAAACTCTATTTCAGTGTGACAAAACAGTTCCCTGCAAACAACAACAACAGAAAAAAAAAGAAAACCAAAAAAAGACAGAGCACTTTTACAAACAGAGGTCAGTATAATTTAATGTAGTAAGTGATTGAACAGAGCTGAATGAGAGCCCACAGGAAGTGATGGGTTTGTGACACTGACTCTCATGGGCACGTTGCAGACTGCAGTTTCACTGCTGGAGACAACGGTTACGATGGGCTGCAGTGATCAGACTATGGGCATATGTGACTGAGTTTTAGTTGATATTCCTGCAAGACAGGAAGTGAAGAAGCTTATTTCCCACTGGGAAAAGGTTCAGGCATGATTAACTTGGGCATGACCAAATAGGTCAATGATACGACAATGAGTGTCTAGCACAATAATTAAGTGGGAAAATGAATGTGATTTGTTTCCTCTTGTTCTTCACGTACCAATAATGCATTAGCAAAGATTCATTTAATCTCTTTGATTATATAAAAATTGATAGCAACACTGTTTGAAAGACTTCATTTGATTATACTCCTTTAAATTATATTTATCACTCCAGCAAGATAGTTGCACTGATGAATACTCTTCAGTGTTTAAACTTTAATGTTTGAGTCATAGATCTACCAGGAAGCTTTTTAAACATTGATTTCTGCTAAAAGTAATGTATACAGACTGAAGAAAATATGATAATATTTACATTTAAAGAAGAGTGGCCTTTGATCTTAAGTAAAACTTAGCATTAGGAATGTGCAGAAAGGCATCCTGCTGTGCCACAAGGTTCTTGCCAATTTCAAACATTCTCCTGTTTCACAGGAGCGCAACAGAGATCTCTCTGTTTTTTCATACGTGAAAAACTAGTGAGTGCAATTAACAGAGGAGTTCACTTATGCAGTAAGGGTCAGCCACCAGGCGGCTATGAAGCTCATCCAAAGGTTGAAGATCAAAGCTTCTCTGTTCAAAGCAGGCATAGCCATTTTCGTGCACTACAGAGTCACCAGTATAGCTTCAGCAGAACAGTATTGGAAAAATCTAACCATACACGTTTAGAAAGTCCATCTAGACTAGTTGAGATGGGTGCTGAAGTCTCTGCTCCAAACCCTGTTTAAGCAACCCAAGATGAATAGTAATATTGTCTTAAACCCTAAGAACATGCTCGTCTCAAAGCTTTTAAAGAAAGTCCTACGAGAACCAAGTTGTGAAAACTTGCTATTTTTTCGAGGATAAAGGTTTCTTAACCAGCTACACTCAGCTTGTTTCAGTATTTATTTCATTCAGAATACTCTTCATGAATGTATTTTTCTTTCTGAGCTCATTCTCAGACTCTTTTGAAAATGGTAACATGCTTTTAGGAGGCAGACATCTTAAAGAATATTATTGACATGTTTATACAGACAAAGGCAGGAATATTCAGGAGAGTTCTAGGGAGATTAAAGAGTAACAAAGACCTGTATTTGATGGGAAGCATATAAGAGTGTGGTTATTTTTTATTTTTTATTTTAGAAAATGCTAAAGAGGAGGTTTTGTGGGCATTAGTATTAACACCTTTATACTTCCAGGTGAGATGACTAAAAAGATCTCTGGAGTAGAAGACAGAACCTCACCATTGGTTCAATAGGTGGATCCATTTGAATTTCAAGGGGAAAAAAATAGGTTATCTTTTCAAAATGTCAATTTTAGCACAAAGGCAGGTATTAATCACAGCTTTTATAAATGAGGAAGTACAAGGATCAAAGGCCCAGAAAAAGAACAGAAGCAATGGGTTCCTATCTTACCAGTATCTAACAAAAAGAGGTAAATAACAATGATAATGTACATTATAGCAAAAGGTAAAATCACTTGCCAACTTCAGACATAATCTTGGGATACTTCAACAGCCAGTAGTTTAGGCAGAAAGTAACTTTCACAACGAAGCTCAGGCAAGAAGTCTGGAATGAAGCCAAATCCAACTCTGTACTTTGCGATATAAGCACCACCACAAGAGTTTACATGATTATTGGAACACAACCCTGAAGTGCCACAATGTATGTAGAAAGGAGGACATGCATCTATCTCTCCATCATTACACAAAACTGTTAAAACTGGCTGCCTTTCCCCAGAAGGCTGGGAAAGACAGAAAGTTCACCAAAAGCTTTCCGAAAAACATAGAAAAGGAGGACTGAAGTCTATATGTGAATCCTAAGAAGTTCTTAGTTTTGCAAGTAGTTAGCACTTGCTAACTGCCTCACAAGGAACACACAAATTTGTAGTCAGACACAATGAACACAGCAGATACAAAAGATGCAAGTAAAACAAATAAATTCTGGAGGCAGTTCCAAAATTTGAAGGGAGAGAAAAATTTCATTATGGAATCTTGCATCTATGTCATTATTCAGCTTTTATCTAGATCTAGCTAGTAAATACTAAATACTGAGATACTGTCAGATATACCTTCACAAGTTCAATAAAGAACAAACCTGACCTAGGCAAGCTAGGTAGGCTCATATGTTTCTCTTAATAATTTCAGACATCTTTTTCTAAATGATATAATTAATTTTGAACACTTGAAAAGTTCCTATAATTTATATTAAATGGTAAACAAATACATACAAGGAAAATAAAAACTCAAAAGTTTTCCTTTGGCAATAGTACATTCATAATCCATAACTAACAGGAAGACAAACAATCCATATTTGGCACAAAATACTGGAACTCTATTTATACCCTGGTTCTCAGTTGATTTAAACCTTCATTAGAAAATATACAACTGTTAGTGCAGAAAAATAGAAATATCTTGTGTAATAAGAGTAAATTATATATGAATGAGAGCCAGATATCCTTCGACACACTGCTGATAAAACCCCTGGCTTCAGGCATACTACTGAATTGGAAACACTGTTGGGGTAGCACCCCATAAAGAATAATGTGAAAATGAAATCATACTATAATAAATTTATCTTAGTGACAATTTTATGCACCATTCACTACTGTTAATTTAATAAAATATCCTTGCAGGGTAGCTGCCCCTGTGTCCCAGATCGCAAGTTCCAGTACCAGACTTAAAGCAGCAGCTGGACTTCACTGAACTTATTGTCAATCACTATTGAATGGCTGTCAGTACTTTCAATGATCATGTGCAATACTTTAGAAAGTTACAGCATCCTAGCTATAATTCTGAATTACAACTATCTCTTCATTTAGTTCTAGAAGGACATTATGACTGCAGGAATCTCAGTTTCACGTGGAAGTTCAGAGTAGCTGAAGATCTTTCAAGTACCACAGAGATTCTCTTAATGGCTTATTTGCTGTACTTTGATCACCTTGCATCTAAATAGAACAAAATGGATGAGGAAGGGAAGGAGAACATATTTTATCTTATGTACATTGATTTAGTATCTTTAATTAACTCACCTTCATGCTCCTATGTGTTCTTGCATATATGTCAGAAGTGTAGCAGATGAAATAATTTTGTGAGGAGATATAGGCTCCTCTCTTTTTCTTTGGTCTCTTTTGTACTGGGAAGAAAATATGTTCACAAGATATTGACTAAGGAAAACAAAGCTAATCTCTTTTATAGGATATTCCACATGGCAACAGGGAAAAAAATCAATTATCCTAAGTCTTTGTTCCTCTCCATGAAAGAAAAAATGGTATTTGAACTGCCTGATGTGTATAGCATCTTCCAAATGGGAGAAGGTAGCATCAAGATGAATGTCAAAATATTAACATGAAAGAAAGCTGGCAATCTCCATTCCACCTGTCTCTCTCAGATTGGCTCTACGATACAAAGCTTATCACTGCTGTCTGCCTTCCCAGTATATGCGAGTAAGTCACACACACACTGGCATTGGGGAGTATATGCACCATAAATGCTTAAGAGAAATTAAAAGGGTATGGCTGTCTTAGTTACAGTGACATTTCTGACCACATACAGAATCACAGAGTTGTTTCTGTTGGAAAAGGACTTTAAGATCACCAAGTCCAACTGTAAACCTAATACTGTCAACTCCACCACTAAACTTATCACTTATTACTTGGGAGATTGACCAACATGCCCAAGTCCTTGTTCCACCAGCCAGCTTCCCAGCCACTCTTTCCCAAGCCTGTAGTGTTGCAAGGGGTTGTTGTGGCCCAAGTGCAGGACCCAGCACTTAGCCTTATTGAACCCCAAAGAGTTCACATTGGCCCACCAATCAAGTCTGTCCAGATCCCTCTGCAGAGCCTCCCTTCCCTCAATCAGATCAACAGTCTCACACAACTTGATGATTTCTGCAAACTTACTGAGGGTACACTTGATTCCCTCCTCCAGATAATTGATAAAGATACTAAACAGAACTGGCCCTGGCACTGAGGTCTGGAGAACACCACTTGTGACTGGCCATCATCTGAATTTAATTCCGTTCACTACAAATCTCTGGGCCTGGTCATCCAGCCAGCTTTTTACCCAGCAAATAATATGCCCATTCAAGCAATGAGCAGACAGTTTTTCTCGGAGAATGTTGTGGGAAATGGTGTCAAACGGTTTGTTAAAAGTATACAACATCCAGAGGTTCGTGCTCATCTACTAAGTGCTTCACCTTGTCATAGGAGGAGACCAGGTTATTTTAGCAGAATTTTTTTCCTGAACTAACTGGGCCTGATCAACTACTTATCCTGTACATGCTGCATGATGGCAATTAAGATGATCCGCTCCATAACCTTCCCCAGCTCTTGGGTCAGGCTAATAGGCTGGATTCTCTTTCTGTTCCTTCTTGTACATGAGCATCACTTTTGCTAATCTCCAGTCAGCTGGGACTGCCCCAGTTAGCCAGGACTGCTAAACCTGATATTACTAAATCAGGCTAGGGCAGGTAGGTGGATGATATTTCAAAGTTAAATAAGCATACATATAGAACTTTAGATTGCTCAGAGAAGCTTTTAAAGCAGACCAAGCTCTTGTTGAGTGAGTAACTGTTTTCAAAAATGCATGTATCAATGGCATCACCATAGTACAATCTGGTACAAAATGAAATGCAGTTAACTATTCCTCTTGATAAAACAGTTCCACCATTATTCCACTCTCCAAAGCCTTATAAAAACCTAGGATACTTCCAGAAATGTTCGTTCTTGCCAAAATAAAATAAAAGTGGTCTCTCGTCATTCAAACAGTATAATTTTTTGACTTGGGAACAACATCAGTAGATTGATGATTTAATGTAAGAAATCCAAAAGCATACATGAAACTCAAGCTTTCAGAGGGCTTTGACACATTAAAAGGTTACCAAACATTGGCTATTTTGTTGTTTAGTTGCTGTGCATTCTTCTAGTCTGTAATGAGAGCTCAATGCAAGACAATTTAAGACAGGCAGAGAAATACCATGGTGTAGCTTAAAAGCCTACACAGACCTATCAAGAGCATCACAAGACACGGTATTTATGCCTCTAGTTAAATGGTTTGCATATCTGCGTAAATTCTCTCCATCTATCCATGTTGCAGGTGCATCCACACCTGACTGGGAAACCATACATCCCTCAGTCATAGCAGAATAATTTACCATACTGGTGAAACATGCTGCTGTTTGTAGAATGGTGCACATAGACAGTTACTATTCTGCAGTTGATGGACAGTAACTTGTTCTTGTGACAAAAAAATAGGACTACTTTGCTCTTGAGAAAATGTGTTTGATAGTCTGCCACTAAAACCTGTGATTTTGTATTGGTCCTAGTGAGGCAAAGAGAAAACATTTTGTGAAAACCTCATGGAGTTGATACAGAAAGCAGTGGCTGAGGTTTCTACAATATTTTGTTATTTATGTTTTCCACTGTGAAATCAACATGAATTTATTATTAAAACCAGCAAAATATATATTTGGCACTTTTTAAACATAAATGGAAGAACATTTAAAATTTCAATCTTCCACCAAAGGAGCATTCTTCCAAGATTTTATTGTAAAATAGTACTTTTTATTTGCACAGGAAAATATTTCCCAAAGGCATTTCTGGTTTCTCATTGAATTTTGATAATTTCTGAAAGTTTCAATGTCTCTACTACTTAAATTAATTATGAGCTAGTACAATGTATGAAAATATTGACGTGAGCATGACACATTTAATACAATAACACATTTTAATTACAATATTGTGATATATTGTCTATGTCAAAATATGTTTTTCATATAGTAAAAAAGAAAAATGTCAGAACTTCAATGTCAATGTCTTTAAAAATTTTCTTTCACAGGAAACTGAGAAATTTTTGCTTTTTAATACAATTTGAACTGTTTTAAAAATATTGCAAATTCCTGTTTCTAACTGAGTTAAGCAGATGATAATTTAGACTTTCAGGGTATTGTAATGTATACTTTCCTGGACTGGACCACATGGTGCACCAGACAAAACTACCAGCTACAACAAACTCAGACATACATGCTGGTATAAGAGGTTGGAATTTTCACTCCCAGCAAATGTACATAATAAAATACAGACCACTAACGGACTTGGTGTCCAGAATAAAAGCTTAAGGTCATGTCACTAATATGTCAGTTTGAAATCTTTTTCCATGGGGGCTAGAAAATTTAAAAAAATGTACTGCTCTCCACTGTAAGAGAAGAAAAATACCAATACCAAACAAAGGAGGAGGGAAATTTCTTTGCCTTGCCAGCCCAGCTGTATATATCAGACTGAATCTCTTGAATGACATCAAGCAGCTCCACTATCAGAACTGTGCCTCATGACCAGGGCTATGCTGAGCTGCAAACTGAGGAGTAATGCAAATGGCCAACTGTGAGAAGAAGTGAGCCAGCAAGGGCTACAAAGGTCAGTATTGCTCAGTTGTTTTGGACCTTATCCAACCACCTAAGCCTTAGCTATCCTGAAGTGAAAAGGTGGCAACATGGGGAGCTTCATGTTCTATAGCTTGCAGACATATTTTAGCACAAGAGTTGCTGTGTTGAGAAAGACTGGACATCTCTGCACTAGGAGGGAGAATCTCCTGTAGGAGAGAAAAGATTAAAATACATACCACCTGCCATCTCTCTTATGAAAGCATGGTAAACAGAAATTAACAAAGACTTATTGCAACATCATCATCTAGATCAAGAATTAAGGCAGGCATGAAGATGGTAGAGAGAAGACATAAGATTGTGAGATGACAATGAACCACATTTATTTTTATCAACTGAAAAATAAATACGATGAATCCTGTTCTGGTTTCTCTTTTCTTCATTCTATGGGGACAGCAGCTTCCCTCTTTAGGCAAGATGTTCATAACAGGTAAACAAAAGTAGTGCAATTACTTCTTAGATATTCTTTTTAGGAAAACATAATTGCACAAACAACTTGTAAGGATGTTAAGATTTTCTGTCTAAAATGAAAATTGTCTGAATTTATGCAAAGCTCTCCCCTCAGATAAATGTTTCTAGTGATGTGAAGATTCAGAAAATGCTTCAACAGCAATAACTGGAATGGACGCTGTGTTGTGATAATTTGGATACACTTGACTAATGCGGTTATTCACAATGAGGTTGGCATAGTGCCCAAAGCACTGAGCAAACAAATGCAGCAAGACATTCACTTTAGTGTCTTCCAATAATGCATTGAGATCTTTCTTTGGTCCAGGGATATTGTGGTCACTATAGTGTACTTTATCAACAAAAATTGCTAAAATATATTTATATGTCTTCGTTAAATCCACCACCGTGTTTGATGTAAAAAATGCTGGTGAGGCACAAGCATTTTTAATGAAATTAGTATGCAACATAAGGCAGCTGTGTATTCAAATGGGTTTTTAAGCAATTTGGTTGTTTTCTTTATAATAACAGGAAAGAACATTTTGATTTTGAAGGTGACAGAGGCAATATTACCAGAATTAAACAATCTGAATTAGCTTTTTCATGAAATGTAATATGTTTTATGCTTTTAGATGGGATGCTCCACTGCTTTCAGATGAGCCTTTCACTGTCACAGTCAATGGCCAGGAACAGAATAAGCTCTGGAGGTAGGATTATCCTCAAATTTAATTTTTTTTTTAGAAGAAGCTAATGGCAAATGTTTCTAGTAAACTTTAGGTGCTTCAGTATTATAAATAGAGAGCCAAGACAGGATATTAAAAGAAAAGATAAGTGAGAAATTAGTAAACAAAGTTTGACATTTTGCTTAGCTTGGATCTGATGTCTGCACTGAATATAATCTCTAGAAAGCTTGTATGTATATGTAATATTATATAGTACATTTGTTTTCTGATATATATAGGATGAAAAGAATAGATATATTTACATGTATAATATGTATAATAATATAAACATATCTTTCAAACATTTACATATTATCTTGTGTAATGCGACTGAAATTTCTGCAAGGAGTGGATGAGAATTTAGTTTTGTTATATCTCAGGATGAGGAAGTTTTCCTCTGTTCTATAAAACTGTAGTTTGGATCAGATCCGCAAAGGGCACTAGTCCACTAATATTGTTAATACTAATTTTCTGCAAAATAACACCATGAATCAATATTTTACATCATACATTGACTTTGGGGTTAAGTGTACTGTGTATACAAATAAAAAGTACTTTTTTTCTTAACTGTTACCAAGAATGGTTGTTCAACAAATCAGACTGGATTCTTTCTATCTAATACTTCATCACAACCCCCCCTGATTGCCCAAGGGTTTTTCTGCTGCACCTGTGTAAATCCATTTCTTTAGAAGCCCACACAGAGATATCTGTGTATGCTGCATCTTATTCTCCTGTACTCATCTGGCCTAAAGAAATGGAGAATCACAAAGAAGAATATATCTTTAACACCCCTTCCAACACAAACCATTCTATAATTCTATGATACTGTTGGGATCCCAGTATGCAGAGGAAATGCAAGAGCTATGGGGTAGCATGGGGAAGAAAAGGAGACTGCTTGTGGGAATGCCAAAATGTATTGATTATTTCAGTGGATCTGGAGGAAGATGCACATCTGAGATGGCATTTCAAGAAGCAAAATTTATCTTGGGATCTTTGTTGCTGCCTTTATAGATCTAATTTGAGAATCTCAGAAATGGAGAGGCACACATTTGGAATCAAAGCAAACAAGTCAGATCATAGAGCGATTAACACTGGACTCCTCAATAGAAGAACAAAAGGAAGCTGTTGTGTTATCTGCTAGTTCACCAACACAGGAATCAAACTGCTATTGTTTAAAATTATATTTGTGTTTCTTTCTGATTTGCTACTTCAACCAATTCACTTTCATTAGCTGACAGAAACTAGACATGCATCCCTGACATAAGGAAGGTAAGTACCATCCACATCACATAACAACAAAAAAAATTTCTGAAGGCAGCTTTTGAAATACAAGAAAAAACTTCATAAGGGAAAGTAACAGGCCATAACTAGACAGCCTTTCTTATAATTCTATAATCTGTAAGAATTGAGATAAAGGATTCAGTGATATGGCATTTCTAATAACCTAGGAATAGAAGTAGAACATTCTGCAGTATGTCAAGACAAAAAGAATTATTCTGAAAACTTCAGGCCATTAGTGTTCGCCAGTATTCTTTTGCAAGAATATTACTAGAAATAATGGTATGGGACAAGACTACAAGACATTTAGAAATAGGTGATTTAGTTAGGGGCAGACAGCATTTATTCACTAAAGGTAAATTATATTTGACAGTCTAGCTAGAATCTGATTATTTTAATGCTCTGTTATCGAAGGAATGAATTAGTGTCTGCAATTTATCTGATTTTCAGAACTACATTTAATATTTGTCATGAAAAAGACCTAGTTTACAAAGGTGGAATTTCAGGCAATTCTTCAAATAGAGTTAAAATTATCTCAGGAAAATGAAAGAGCATGTCAATTAACAATAACACTTCAGGTGGAAAAATGTATACAATCAGCAGTCAATAAGCACCACTTGACCTATTACACAAATTGCGCTGAAATCAATGTCAAGAATGGCTAGATTTAGTGGTAAAACATATTAGGACTGACAAAATTACATTGGGTTACTGGGAAATGGATAGTACAGCTGCATCAACATAGTTTATCTCTGGAAATTAGAACAGTTCTGCTGCTTTTTCATGCTATAATTCCTCATTCTCACTCTCTTTTTGTTGCATTCATTTTTCAGTTCAGTAAATTCTTTTCTGAAACTGAAAACACTTTTTTTTAAAAAAAAGGCTAGATAATTTTAAAATATATATATGATGCATTTATTCCAGTAGATCCCCAAACCTGGATTTATCCCTACTGATTTGCAGGGATTTATTCCCAAGAGCATAAATCAATGCGCTGCAGCTGCTCTCTAGAGAAGTGAATTTCTAGCCTAGGTCAGTGTTTTATTTCTGTCTGTCTTGTGGCAAGAACACATCACACTCCCATCTTACAGACCTTTTTGATAGGGGCATTAGGTACAATTCCTTCAGTTAAGCAAGGAAAAGTGGTTTGCCTTACATTCTTTCCATTTATTTTCTAAAATATTTATCTTAATACAATCTCAATTTTATTCTGGGAGCACTCAGACTCAGCTCTAAGATTATTTGTTTTAAGACAAATTGACATGTATTTTCAACCTAAATTAACTTTATAATCAAGACATGTGAAGAGATCTTTGTGTCTTCTTTCAGAATCGATGGAATTATACTTTTTCAGTGTACTTGGGAGGTCAGATTGAAAATTTCTACCAACACTGGACTATGGAAAAGGCTTTAGGCACGCTATTTAAAAAAGCAATATGAAAGAGAGTATGTGAAGTTTCAACTCCATGGCAATGTGTGAAGGCGTCAGCCAAAGTGGTGAGAGTTCCAGCATTCACCTGATACCCAGCAGTATGTCCACCACCTCTTGCACAGGGGACATGCAGGCTGGTTATCTGGCAAAGCCATCACTTACAGTGTAAATATGCAGGCAAGCCAGGATTTCCAGGTTACCATTCTGCCATATCAGCTCTTCAAGGTGGTAACCAGTGAAGGGAGCATGTCAGCATGAGAATGCATCTGCACTAGCAGGTTTGCTGAAGTTGTCCGGAACCATGCTCTGAATGGCCCTAAGAAAGGTGGCTAATTTCCAAAGTTAGGGGCATCTTCAATGGGTCACTACATTCCCCCAATCCCTTCTGACCTCAGATAGGCATTGCCTCTTCCTCTATCCCTCACCACTTCTGCCTGTACTGTGTAAGTTTGCCTAAGGGGCTGGGGATCACTCACTCTCAAACAATTGCCATAGTAGAGTGGCTCACTGCTATCACATCTGCTTTCAACCAAGAAGCATGAATAGGCTACAAACAACTTAATTGTGTATATGTTCATATGTTTTTTTTAATCTGAAGGTTGACACAGCATGTCAGGTTGATTGAAAGATATATCCTTGCTGAAAAATGTCAAATAGCCACCAAAGGGAGACGAAAGAATTTCATGCCTCATTGAAGCAAAGGATTGTTTACTAACTAGCTAAGTATACAAGGTAACTTCCAGAAATAAAAAGAAGCTTTATTCTAATAAAGCTTCACTTATTCTCAAGGTCATATGTTCTGTTATTTTCAAGGAAAAATTAAATCCATCTAGACCTCCTAGAAGTTTTGAAAGATGAGAGTGACTCTAGCATGTAAGGTAGTCCACTAAGTGATAGGCGAATGCACAAAAGCTGAACTCCTGACAAACAGCTTATCTGGACGGATGCAGAGGGCTAGTTGAAGATGGGAATTTACATGTAATTGCAGCATAAATAGAGTAAAAGCAGGTTATCTTTTATTTTTAATTATCATTATTTGAAACTACATTGTAACTTTTTATGGAACCATAGAATGATAAAATGGTTTGGATTGGAAGGGACCTTAATGATCATCTAGTCGCAACCCCCTGCCATGGGCAGAGACACCTTCCACTAGGTCAGTTTGCTCAAAGCCTCATCCAAACTGGCCTTGAACACCTGTAGGGATGAGGCATCCATTGCTTCTCTGAACAATCTGTTCCAGTGTCTCACAGTAAAAAATTTCTTCCTGGTATCTAATCTATTACTCCTCTTTTCAGCATAAACAATTAGCCCTTGTCCTGTCAGTGTATTTCCTGATAAAAAGCACATCCCCAGATTTCCTGTAGGCTCCATTTAAGTACTGGAAAGCTGCTATAAGGTCTTATAAGGGTCGGTCAAAGGATTGATTTCTGCCTCAACATTTTCTCATCAGGTGCTAAGCCTCAGAACTCGACTGTATAAATCATAGATGCAGGCCTTACGAAAATGGCCAAAGCTGGTAGGGGATGAATGCTTTGTACCTATCTACCCGTACCCACCTCCTTATCTCAAAAATGTTTTGTCTCCCTGCTCCCTACCATTTTGAAAGATCCATGAAGCAAGGAGGAAAAAGACAGGAAAATTAATGACGGGACTTACCACAGACCCATACCCAAAAGAGCATGCGCACAAGGTGATGATGACTACTGGCCTTCATCGGGAAACCCCAGGTCAACAACCACAAGCCAGGAGGAGCACATGAGCAAGGGGAGGAGACCTGTCTCTAAAGCCAACCATGCCTCAGACACTCCCCTCTTGGCATTTGTGGCCTGTTAGGTGGAGATTGGCACATCTCCACAGGCAAAGGCAGGTCGCAGGTGTATTGACTAGCATAAAAGACAGCTCTGGAGCAGCTGAATTTTGAAGATCTTCCCCACTGTGAGATCACATTGATTGAAGACAGAAGCAGTGGAACGCCTTCTGGACCGAGACCCTCAGATATGCAGGACTGTGGACCTGTGGTGGTAGCTATAAACCCCTTTTCTTCCCTTTCCTCCCCATCTTTCTCTTTAGTCTCTCTCTCTTTCTATCGCAAGCCACTTTACAGGCACAGTTAATAAAGTTCCAGTTTGGATTGAAACTTAACTCCCTTGACTTGTTGAATTATTGCTTTTTCCTTTGCACTCTAAAATCATAAATGAAACGAACCATCATGTGTCCGCTTAGGAGTGGACCGTGACAGGTCTCCTCAGAGCCTTCTCTTCTCTAGGCTGAACAAGTCCAACTCTCTCTGCCCGTCCTTGTATGGGAAGTGTGTTAGCCCTCTGATCATCTTCATGGCCCATCTCCAGACTCACTCCAACAGATCTGTATCTTTCTTGTGTTGAGAACTCTAGAAGTGAATACAGTACTCATGAGAGCTGAGTAGAGGGGCAGAATCATCTCATGCGACCTGCTGGTAATATTCTGACCAACAGACTCAATCTGGTTTCAGACAAGAAAAATTTAAAAGAGCAAAGCAAAAATACCCTTCACTGAAGGGGGAGTGAAACTGCAAACCAGGCCTATGGAACACTTAAAACACCTTAACACAGAGGCGTAAAAGCTTAAACTCTGAAAATAATGGAGGCATTGCACTCAAGTTTAAGGTTGCTCAAGAAGTCGAAGACTCGGATTCACATTCTCACTATCTTATTTAAAGCAGAGATTTGAAAGACGACATCGTACTTTTCAGTAGCATCTTCAGCTCTGGGACCTACTGATGAAACTACTTCTCTTAGCATAATTTACTCAAAATTTCTTTCAGAGCAAAGTTGTACTATTAGATGAATACCTTAATGACTGTTTCATCCTTTTCCAGTCCTTCAAAACTGATTATTCACAATGTGTAAAAATACAGTGAGAAACCGAGACAGCCTTAGTGAAGGATAATTTGTAACTTGGTTATTCAGGCAGGTATTCTTGGGAAAGGAGGGAATTTTATTTCCAATCACATTAACAAGATACTTAAACCCGGAAAGATACCAAGACTGAGCATCTGAATTACTGCCTTGTAAGTGAGGAAGTACTCCATGTCCCCGTGCTGAAAAATATCAGATACCCTCTCTAGACATACCCATAGGTTTCTGAATATCTTTTGGTTTTAACCAGAACAAACAAGCTGGTATTTTCCAGGAAGTAAACTTTTATATTCTTCAACCTACATTTGTTTTTCCTTTGTCCCAAACTCTGAAGAAATTACTTTTAAGATTAGCCTGAAACAAATATGAAGACTTCTTTGTATCTGTTTCTAATGAAAAATTTTCTTGCACAGCTCTGCTTTACCCATTGTCAGTACAACTAGATTACAAAAATGCCCAAGAATTTTCTAGCATAACCTTCTATTCCATCCTTTTCTACAGTTTACTTACTTGTAAATAAATAACAGTTAATGTAATGTAACACTGTAGCTGACTCACTAATGCTGCAGTCTAAACACTTTGACCTCAGAGATAGCATCATTAGATACTAATTTTAAATTTCCCAAGGGAGCAGGAACAAAGTTCCTACCATTGTAAAGAATTTCCAGTGACAAAGCCTGACAAAGCTAAAATTGAAGAGGAATTTGACTCACTGTCACTAGGAGACAGAAATGGAACCAGAACAGCATGATAGGCCCCCTCATTCCCACCAGACATTGCTTAAATAATACTTAAAAGATCTTAGCGGATAAGCTACCACATGGTAAGAAGTGTACTCTCGGTAAATGGTTGATGGGGAGACCATAACATGATTAATTCCCTTCTGTTTTATACCATTTCTACCTGTTTCTTTAGGTGAGAGATTTTCACCTGAAAAATGAGGAGGCATATGTGATAAAAAAAAAAATTCCTTTCATCTATTCATTCCAGATAAATCTGAATATTCTCACTGTGTGCACCCCAGCTTGCTAATGGAATGCTTTCCAAGAGTTATTGTCTAGAGTTTTTGTTACTGTCAAGGAAATATTCTGCCACTTTTTATATGGTGAGTGGGTTTTCTGAGTCTCAATATTAATTATTTCAGGCCTGATGCGACAGAAGAATGGGCTCCTAGTACGTTCGCTTTTCAATTCCATGTATACTTCCAATGGTTAAATACTTAACAGGGGAAGATTTTGCCCATCCACATCACTGAGCATTCCAAACCTTGCATAGTCTATGGAAATCCTTCATTCTTACGCTCAGATGAGAAGCTGAATAGTTCGTAATGAACAATGGTATAGTGTGTCCAAAACAGATCATGGCTGCTGATGCACAACAAAGATGTATCACTCTGAAGTGCCTGCCAGAACATGTAAATGTTGACATGTGTCAAAAAAAGCCCAATCCTTGTAGGTACTTTTTATTGTGAGATAGGTATTTTTCACAAGATCTTGATTCTTGTTGTCACAACACTAATGAGGCTTTCAACCAAATCTCTATTGGGTTATTTTCTGTGGTTTTGTGAAAACAGATTATTTGTAAAGTTAATGTGGTTCCTACCATGCATCAATTTCTTTCCACACTCTTTCAAAGGATAAAGTGATTCCATTTTCTCATTCTATATTTTTACTTAAGTCATGTCTAATTTCTCAAGTTAATCTTAAGCTTAGTCATTAACATACCTGGTAGCCGTAGTCCTGTCACTTTTCATAATAATTTTTATCCTCAACACACGAGGTAGCCATTCTACCTGCTTCTCTTACAAGATGAGATATGATTTACATGGACAAACTTTGACAAAATAAGACTGCTGACAGCTATAACAGTTTAATTGAGATGGTTGCTTATATGAAATTTCTTTCTCCAAATAAATAAATTTCTCCTTATATAAATTCTCTAGTAAATGAATTAGATAATTACTGTAAGACAGAGAGTGGGTATTAGGACTGGAACTGGCCAGGACATTGTTAGAATTTCTTTTTCCCATTTGAAACTGAAGAAAAACACACACACAAATATTTTTTTCTGAGACCAAAAGCTTAGAATACTTCTCTCCCCTCCCTCAAAATACCAACATATAGTATTTCTATGTTGAAACCTTTTCCCTGAGATCTCTGCTACCTTTAAGGGTTATAACAGTTTCATAAGCAACCTTAATTTCTGGGAACTAATGAAAACTGAAAAGAATAATGATTGTTAGAATGAAAAGTTCTTACAATGTCTAGACTTTCCATCCTTATGACAATTTAATGTATTAGTCAAGAAATCTGGACAAGTGGCATGCCACAGGTCTTTCCCAACTATCTTTACAATTATCAGGCAGATTGCTGTCCTCAAACTCCTCAAATATTATGTCTGGCACAATCTGACTCACTGTGGCAATTGGTTTTGGGAGTTACCCAAACTGCAGAGAGACGTTTGACTTAAAAACTGCAAGCTAGTTGCCTCAGCTCTATCAGCTACAACCCTAAAGCCCTGGTTCTAGTAGAGGTCCTGGAGCTGTATCTTCACATAACTAGTTCAGATTATACGTAAACACACACGGACGTTCCATACAGTCACTTGAGAATTTTTTTCGCAGACGTTTCCCGGCTAGTTCTAGCTGAGACCACTCTGGCTGATTTACACTATTTTAATCCTTTCTGAGTGGAAGGTTTAAGAAGGTGCAATACTAAGTTCCTATCAGTCTCCATGATAACAGTTTCCAGAACAAGGTGCATTAATCTTATACATTAAACTATTAGAAATTGTTTAGTTTTTCAACCATACAAGCATGGATAATGTAGGCCTAATAAGACTTTAACCTAAATATCCCTGGTAAGACATTTGGGATGAGTTAGAGTGTGGGTGTGCTTTATAATCCTGAAAAACTCTAATAACTTTGTTTATGATCTAAAAAGGAATGCAAAAGTATGATTTTTATTAATTTAGAGCATTTTGTTGGTTGTTAGCTGCAAGATTTTTGGGTTGATTATTTAATGCTGTCAAGTGATTTTGACACCAACTATTTTTATAAAGTACTTGCAAGATTAAGCTATAACACTGTGACCTTAATGATGCTCTTAATGTAAGTTTGAAGTAAATGTGAATGAACTGAATATGAATTTATGTAGCTAATAAGAATGTAAGTCTCAAACTATTAATCCATGTGGTTAAACAGAAACATTGAAAGTAGATAAATAAGATACAGATATATTTTGAACTTTTGAACTTTTCCTCAGGAAATTATTTACTACTCTGCAACCATTCAAATTGGCCACTTTACACATAAATAAGAGAAAGGAAGTAAAAAAAAAAAAGAAAAAGATGTTTGAATTCAGGAATGGAAGATAATCTGCCTGTTGATTCTGCCTTTTTTTATTAAATTAATTTGTGACTCAGTAATAATTCTGACAGCTCTATAAGGTATTACAGAACAAATCAGGGGCACGTATATGTATATAAGGGGCAAGTCAGCACACATACTTATATTTCCCAGTACAAAAATCTCAGAATACTGGGATCAAGGTAAGGTTTACTTCCTAAGGTGTGTTGCAAAACTTGCCCAAAACTAAGTCTCCTAGTTAAAGATTTTAGTTTTCAGAAGTTTCAGAGATGTATAGAACAAGACAGAAGACCTTACCCACCAGCTGACTGCAGACTAATCAACCTCAGACCAGCTCTTTCCTGCCATGGGAAGAGGCATATTAAAGGTTATGTACATATTAGAAGGAATTGTCTAGTAGAAGAAGTGCTAATACTGTCCATTTCTTTCTGCTTTGGTTGGTAAAAGAGGAGATGCTACCCTAGTCTATCTTTTCCTATTCTATTTGACTTGTGCTGAGTAGGGTCTTGAAGAAGCATAAGGTGGGGAGGAAAGCCCGGGGGAGAAAGCAATGATTCTTTTTAATTAAAGGTAGAATCTGTTCAGCAATAACAAAAAAGTAGTTTATGCTGTAAGGTAAAAAGCTGCTAGCGGAAGAACTGAGCTCATGTAAGATTGTTTGATCTTGGACTTACTGATATGTGGCAATTCAACACATGTAAAAACACCTACTGATTAAATTATTTCATGTTTTCCAATAGGTGAACTTTATTTATTGCTTAACATCTTTAAACTCAAAAGCTGACATCACAACCTCCTTAGCATCAACTCCTGCCCACACAGGACTGGAGGAATATTTAATCTGCAGTCAAACCTGCTGGCCTTGTGAAATCAAGGTCTGTGCATGATGACATCATCATCCATGATCCCTTGTTTAAAGACTGTCTATTGTAAAAAAACTGAGATTTTACAACTACTTGGAATATTCTGATTCATCTTGTCTGCCTTGATAGTAGATGCGGCACTGAGGCAGAAAAGCTGGGAAGTATCCTGAAAACATCTATGATTATCCAGGACAAAAAACTGTTTTATCTTGTCTTTTCTCTCCAGGCATTAGAGAACATTAAGCTTTAAAAATTAATGCCTAAATTAATTACCTTTTTTTATATTTCTTTTAGAAAAAAAGCAAAGAGGTTCCTGTTCCTATAATGGGACATCTTGCTCTGGCAGACTGTAGGATCTTACTAACACTGAAGTCCTACAGATATCACTGCATTCTGTGATTGGTTCTGGGCAACAGAAGTGTAACCTTACTAGCCACTGATATGGCTGATGTGTATGGAGAGGAGACTGATTTCTCTCCAAATTATCTCAATAACTTCCTCTTGCAATCAAACTAATAATTTGATTTGTCTGCCTTATGTATTAATTTTCTGATCGAGTCATTTGAACTTATTAATATTGATTCCAATTTAATTACATCATTTACTTGATGTTTACACTGCTTAAATATAATTAGCTGAAAGTTTAGAAAATTTGCATAATAAAAAGCTGAAGATACATTTTTTCCTCGTGTTTTCATGATGCTAAGGCTGCAATACACTGTTCCGTGAATCTACCATAGTGTCAAATGTCTAAAGGCAGGAAGAACCTCAGTTAAAAATACAGTAAATGAGACATCAGCTGCTATGTACTCTTGTTATATAAGAAAAAAACCGATGTCGGCTCCATTACTCATTCCTGTTTCTAATCAAAACAACTCTGAAAGCTTGCTTAACATTTAATTTAGAAAAAGATAAAAATTCTGGTATTTCTTCTATGATAATTTTAATTTATTTCAGACTGAATCCTTGACATTTTTTTATTTAAGATTTGTAAGGAAATGGGGACAGGGGTCCACTTCTGCCATAATCTTACCCATGATTTCATTATTAGTCTTGTGATGACATGAAGCATTCCGAGATCTCCAGATAAGTGACTAAGCAAAAGCACAGTTTAGAGACAGAAATCATTTTTTGTTCATATGAGAACCCCCTGTTTTCCAGATGGGTCAATGAATGGTAACAATAAAATCAGAAGGAATTAATTGTCTAAACTGACTTGTGCCCTTTGTC
Organism: Clamator glandarius; assembly: GCA_033459285.1. Classification (NCBI taxonomy): domain Eukaryota; kingdom Metazoa; phylum Chordata; class Aves; order Cuculiformes; family Cuculidae; genus Clamator; species Clamator glandarius. The sequence continues at coordinate 5,123,706 of JAUNZM010000105.1, forward strand.
AGATTTACTTTATATTCTCTTTGGTCTTTCTAAAAGATAGGGACATTATTTTTAAGACCTTTCTGTCCAAGATGAGCAAGATACTAAAGGCAGAAATAGCCAAGAGGGCTCAGAGACAGAAACACGCATGAGAAAGACATCAAAATATGTTATCCATAAAAGCATAAAAGAACTTCACTTGACTTGCATGACTTTTTGTATAAAGTATGCTACAGCAGTCTTTTGATTCTAATATGAAACTATAGTAAGGATCATTGCACTAATGCATGAGGATTTGCGATAATGTTGCAGAAATTTTACTGTCAAAACTGAACTGCAGTGTAATGACTTTTGTTATCATGGTTTCTAACAACTATTCAGCATGAATTGACCCTACATATGTTTTACTGCAATAATATGTCAGTTATCTAGAATGTAAAAAAAAAAGAAACATAAGTCAATAGACACCCTCCTTCACCCTCAGCTCTTACTATAACATGGCCATCTGAAGATAGCAGATTGTGAATATGAGAATGAATATTTTACTTACATTTTAAAGCAATTACAACTTGTGCAGATTTGATTGTTAGATAAAAGTTACGTGAACTAAAAAAATTACCAAAGTCTTGTAAGATTGTGTGACTTGCAGTATTAAGGACAGATTCAAGTAAATAGCTTTGCAACGTTTATATTTAGGAACCAACTTTAATTTCATTCTGAGAACAAACGTGATTGTCTACATTACAATCTTTAGAACATTAGCATAATACATAACAAGTATTTAATTTTGCTTATGGAAGAGATATTTTAAGATTGTTCAGTAAAAAAAGAAAGATATAGGAAATAATTAGGATTCTTTTTAAAGTATAATCATATTGCTGGTGTTAATATACTAGCCCATAGAGATTTCTATAAGAAGCTGCTGCTTTTTCAGGCCAGAAGCTGTACTGGGCAAGCTTTTGTTACCGACAGTGTATCATTATAAAGATCGATCTACAAATCTTCTAGACAAAAGATTTTGTCACACCAAAGTACACATGGAAAAACTAATAATCTGTCAACATTATATAAAAAAAAAATCTAACTACCTTCAGAAGCAAATGTTTAGGAAAACTGTTAGGAACTAGACAGAATGTTTTTAAAGATAATGTCAAGATATACACAAATTATTCCAATGTCATCTTGAAAAGATGGAAATGTATGATTCATGTTATGATGAAGCTAGCACATTCAACGTGACAGACATGCCATTGATCAGTGGAAGATATATATAACGGAACCCAAATTAAAGAATGTCTGAAGGGAAGTGTATTTCTCAAAGAGAGTAAATTGCTGAGAAAAATAAACTGGGAATAAAAGTGTGTCAGGGTGAAGAACTGTAGAGGAATATTTTTTCTTGTCCAGAGTGGTATTTGACTGCACTGATATTTGATCAAATTAAACATTTGGATAAATATAACTGCTTCATGGTCTTCATTATATATGTAATAATGTATCTTTGCAGAGAGAAATATAATTTATTTCTTGTTAATTAAACAATCTATTTATGGTCTGAGCAGCAACTATCCAAAATGGTGATAACTTTAAAAATAGATATTATGTATTCCTTTCTACTTCACAAAAACTTTATTCTCTGTTTAGATCATCTAGTATAAGTTCTTCCCTTCAGTGGGACACTACCAACATTCATGTCACTTTCTGACAATGTATCTCTGTCATTTTTCTATTTATGGAGGCTTTGCCATTGCTGTACATCCTCTGATATTTCCTTGGGCATTCACTCTTTCCTACACAGATTTCCCTCCTTTTTTCTAGAAAGCTTCTCTCTCTTTTTCCTCTCCACCCCACCATCCTTTTCTTCTCTGTTCAGGATAATTGCCACTCTTCTCCATGGAATCTCCTGGGACTTTTTTTAATCCTCTGTTTTTTCCTCCTTGAGAGTGATCCTGGAATCACTTTTTGAACATATTACACAAAAATAACTTTAGAAACTCCAATGCTTTTTAGTTAAAGTTGAGATCCTTATTTGGCTTTTTAATTTCAAAAACTTAATAAAAAACATAAAATCTCATGGAATTAGTTAGAATTGAAGAATTTATAGCATAATGATGAGATACAGTTAAGAAGACAAAAACAGAAGCAGAACTACACACACACACTCATGCTTATAATTCTACCAGTGCTGTAGAATAACTCTACATTGATCACAGGAATTAATGAAAATAAGGATGCTGTTGTCACTCATAGTATACCCAAAACACGTGTCTGTGTTATGCAACCTGCTACCTGTTATACAGTGCTAGGGTCTCCTTACATATACAGTGGAAAAGGCATCAACATCCAGAAAATGTTGGTAGGAGGGGAAACCCTTATCTGCCTCACATGTATAGCTGTAGGAAAAAACCACTCATCTCCTCCCAAGATCACGCATCCGTTTCCATTTGCAGAAGAAAATATACTTTTTATAGGCATGAAACATCCATTCAGCAATGTATATTCTCTTCACTCAGTAAGTTCACCTTCCTCAGTGCAAAGAAGCTTACAAAGTCATGACAAAACGCTCCATCTTACCGAAACATTATTTCACCCATCATCAATATGAAGCCTTTTCTGGGGCTGAACAAACCAGCTACATAGGAGCCCAAGGCAAATCTACTTCATTAGTTAGAGCAGTTACTACATCTAGTTAAACATGGAAAACAAAGCAAGCCCTGCAATTTGCCTTTTACATTAGTATTTGTAAAAATTAACTTCTAATTTTGAACAATTAAATATATATACAGGGAAGAAAGTTCTGAAGATTTAGGGAAGGGTGAAATCACTTCCTCCTTCCTGAATGTTTATGTCACCATAATGCACATACATATACACACACATATCACACCACCTAGGAATATAATTATTTTGGCAGTCCTCTGGCATTGATTTTCCATTGCATTTGTAATTAGCAAAACCCTAAGAAGAAAATGTAGCTTCTTTTTACAGGATCTGTATGTAATCAACACAATTTTTTTCCTGTTGTCATAATTTTTAAATACTTTCTTTATATGATGTTAGAAATATTTTTGTTTAATAGTTGGACTAGATTAGAAATATTTTGGTTTAATAGTCAGACTTAACAAAGTGCAGAGTTATCAAAAAACAAATTAGATTATTTGCCTCTGTAACCTTCAAATTAATACCATGAATAGAATTTCTCTTCTTCATTCACATACCACTGCAGAACAGCACAGAAGACTCAGAAATTCTAAACCTTTCCATTGCTAATTTTTAACCCAAACTAGGTATATATGTTGTAATGCTGATTATAAACTTCTATAGAATAGCAACATAGTCATAACCATTTTCTTCATAAACAAGATTTTTAAAAGCCAAACAAATGATTATATAGCACTTGTGATGAAACTAAATCCTGTTGTGGTATTGCATTGCTATTTTGCTATATTTTGCTATGTTTATTTTATTGTATTCAAATTGAGAAGGAAGAAAAGCAATAATATATACCAACTCATTTGCAATTTCCTTTGCTCTCAGACTACATCACTGAGATGCATGATAATATCATCCATATTATGTCCAGAAAAGGTAAACTGCTGAATGGTAGTTTTTTTCAAAAATATTACCAAGAACTATTCTAGTTCTGAGAATGTGAAGACAGATATTCTTACACAGAAATAAAAGGTCCAGATGATAATGTAACGTAGATACACGTTTCTGTAGAGAGGTTTGAAGGGAGTAAGTCCTAATTCTGCATTCAGAGGTAAATTTAAATTCCTTCTAGAATACAGTCATTTTAAGAAAACATTTTACTATCATAGCATTGCCTCTGCTGTTATATTGACAGATCACAATTGGCACTTGGTGAAGAAAGATAAACAATTATTTCTTATACACTTTATGTTTTAAATCTCCAATTTGTTTTCCAAATATGGTTATCCCTAGGAATATATGACTTTAAAACAGTTTTTGTTCTTGAAATACAGAAGGCCTATGTAGTTAACAAGAATATTTTGAAATGGATTTTCTTATTTATATATTCCAGGAACAAACTGGATACACTGACTTTTGAAATTAGAAATTGACTGAGGCAGCATATGAGGAAATGAGTAGTGGATGAAGATGTGGGTATAAGATGTAAAATTGATTGTTAGGAGTAAAGCACTAGCAAATGATCTTATTTTCACATCTAGTGTATTTATTTGAAGACTTCTACGACAAAATTTTAAAAATAGACTAAAATTACAATATATCAAGACCTGGTTCCTAAAGAAATAACTTGATTTAATAAAGATTCTTGCCTGAAATTGTTGATGTGCACTTAAGCTCTGTAAGCCTGATGACTGAAATGCATAGTAATTTGCAGAAATGTAGACATGAAAGACAAGTAAGTGGTAATTTGACTAAAATATCTGAACAATATTTTTAAATTAATTATAGTTTGTATTGACGGCCTTGGATTTTGATAGCTATGTATAAATACAAAGAAAAGAAACATAAAAGACTTCTGTGAATTGTCATTACATTTCCATAATAAAGTTTTACAACATCACCTGACTCATGTCCCACAAGTTTCACTCTTATATTTAAAACAAACAAACAAACAAGCAAGCAAAAGCCAAACCTTATTAGTGAATAAAACATTACACTTGGCCACTATACCTCCATCATGGAAGTTCTTCAAACTAGGTTTTACCTGTTTTGGTTTTCGTTTGACTGTTTTCTAAATTACAGGCTTACAGAGCCCTACTGCAGCTGTCATAAAACTCACTTTTTGGAAGAAATGTTTTATGAAGAATGGTAAGGTAGAATCATACAATCATAGAATGTCCTGAGTTGGAAGGGACCCACAAAGATCTTTGAGTCCAAATCTTGTCTCTGTATCTAATGCAAAAGTTGTAGTCTAAAAGCTTTTAAAGGTACAAGAGTTTACTTAAGAGTGTAGCTTACACAAGACAACTACTTGTATTCCCATTTGCTGTGGGCATCCTTGCAGGAAAGCAGAGGTAGCACAACTGCTAGGAAAGCTGGAGCAAGCCTTGCCATCAGCTGCTTGCTGGATGAAGCTCACCTACCCAGCAGGAGTGAGGGCAGCCGTCTGACTTGACATTGCCAAACTGAAAGTGAAAGGGAACACCCACCTGTCCTAGTAGATGCCTCACTAAAATCCAGATAAAGGAATCATAAATAATTTGGAGTTTATTTTTGAGAGAGGAATGTTACATATTATCCTGTTTACATCCCTGCTGCTCTTCTCTCTTTCAACAGACTACTTTTAAAGTCACAAAATGAGTGTCTGAGGTAGGAAAAATATATTTTGAGAATAAAGGAATTTAGAATAATTTGCCAGGTCACTGGTTGAATCACAGAATCACAGAATAACCAGGTTGGACGAGACCCACTGGATCGTCGAGTCCAACCATTCCCACCAATCCCTAAATCATGCTCCTAATGTTAAAGCCAACATTTATATGTTAATCCTAAAAGAACCAGATCCTGTTGCTTCTAGTTCAAACTCTGCTTGGAAGGGCAACATGAATACATGTTGGGATCACTTCTTAAAACAAACCTTTTAGCCATACATTGCAGTTACAAGTTTGTCCAGAGTCCAGGAGGCCTAGAGAACTTTGGCAAAATTCAAACTTTGCTCTTCCGTGTCTCTAAAAAAGTCTTCTGAATTGGCAGACTAATAAAACCAAAGTTCTTCTGGGGTCACAGCAAATAATGTTGAAGAATCCATATGTTTTCTGAATCATTTCCCAAGTGGGTAATGGAGTGCCTCACTTTTTAAAGACAAAACTATCCAAAGGGACTACCGGCAAGCCTGAACAGGCTCTTAGCCATCCCTTGGAACTACTTGAATTTTGGGAGTTGCCAAGACATTTAGCATGTTAACAATGATTGTACGTCTTTTTCTATGCAATGTCTTAATCAAGATACATCCACTTCTGTATCTGTATTTATACATAATTTCTGAAAAATTTGGCCAGAAGTTTGCCGTGGTTATGCAGCTAAATCTGAAAAGTCTTCCTGTACAGAACTGCCACCCTCTACATCACTAAAATATTAGAGTGCTATGTTTCTTTCAGAATCTCAAAATAATAAAAAGAATCATGCAGAATTCAGTGATTAAGGTGTGATTACCTTCTTTATTAATCTTTGGGTAGAGGCAATATCTGCTTTTCCAGATGATACCTTCCTTAACACATCACATGCTTGATGTTCATATGTTAACAGTAAATACCTGCAAATAAGAAATGCTTATAACTTGCAGTACTTTTTGGCCACAAGCTCCGCCAGGGGAGATTTAGGCTGGACATTAGGAAAAATTTTTTCACAGAAAGGGTCATTGGGCACTGGAACAGGCTGCCCAGGGAGGTGCTTGATTGACCTTTCCTGGAGGTGTTTAAGGCACGGGTGGACGAGGTGCTAAGGGGCATGGTTTAGTGTTTGATAGGAATGGTTGGACTCGATGATCTGGTGGGTCCAACCTGGTTATTCTATGATTCTATGATTCACATATATTAAGAATATGGGAAAATGACAAAAAAAGTTTACTTGTAGAATATGAACATCAATATAGTGATTTTCACCAGTACAGATACCTGACTACAGAATGAATGAAGTCCCACTATTTTGTAAAATTTAAAAGCCTGCAGACATTTTGATAAAGAATAAAAGTATACCAAAGAAAAGATAATAACTTTCTCCAGATTCCCTAAGACTCAGTGGCTACATGTGTATCACCAGTTATACCAGTTTTCCAGTTCCAAAAATTGCTTCACTACATAGCTTGTGTCAGCTGGGACAGAAAAGTTAAATGGTTCTTTTTCTCTAATTCACTCTGATGAAAGATGCGCTGAGGTTCAGAAAGCAAAGATCATACATCTTTTGAGTATGTGACTGTCACTCACTGACATCTCTGCAGAGGATTTCCTAGAATGTAGGCACACAAAAAAAAAGTCTTTAAGAGCATTTTATTTTAATAAAATAAAGGAATGGTCAAACAGTTGTCAAATGTGGCATGTCAGAATATACCTCAGAATATACACTGCTTCTCTTTCTCCTGTTTTAGGAGAATAGCGGTATGAATCTCAAAACTTACCACAAGATATTTAACTACACAATCCCAACATTTGTTTTATCTCTGGCACACAAACTTTTGAATTTGTAGACTTGAGAACTGATAAAAAGCATCACAATTCATGTGTTTGTTCCTTTTTCTTCAGCAAAACTTGAAATCAAAGACTTCTGGTACATTAGTCTTTGACTACATCTTCAAAGATTCTGGAACTAACATCTGAAATATGAGAAGAAATTTTCTACATTTCTACATTCAAATAACATTACTGTCTTAATTGGGGGAAAAAAGTATAATTCCGGGGAATTTCTTGATGAATCTTACAGGAAATGAAACTTGAGTCACAGAGTAGAGAAATCAAGTGAAACCAGCAAAGGCCATATGAAAAACAAATGAAAGAAGATATTTCTTTGCAGTATGTGTAGTTAAGGTGTATGGCTTTTTTTTATGAATATAAAAAAGTACAGAGATTTAAGGTGGACATAGAATTTCTAGGAGTAAATATCCACAGAGGTTTAAATAATAATAACCACAATAATAATAAATTGGGCTTAAGAGAAAGTCAGGTGATTATTCTGGGGATGTATTACTAAATGCTTGCCCTATTATAACACTCTACCTGGGCATCTGCTAGCAGAGGCAGAATACTGGGCTAAAGGAAATTACTACCTGATACAGCACATATACTGTTTCCTCTTTAAGTTCTCTTATTCAGCACAGCAGCTTAGGAAGTGTCTCTGTTTTCCTGGAACTGCAGGAAGCTGACACACTTTTTTGTGACATGTTTGAAATGCAGTTCCTGTCTACTATAATACAAGAAAAAAATAAAACCACCAAAAGCCCTCATCAAAGTTATTAACAAATTGTTAGTACAGTGACTGCTGAAATAAGCAGTAAGAAAGCAGATACAACCCCATGCAACACGTTGATGAATTATCAGTCCAGTACCTCAGGCCATGCAGAATTTCTTGTAAAAATTAAATTTCATTCTTCTTAGGTTGCAAAGAGAGACCACCACTAACTGAGCTGTGACTATGGGACAAGCAAAGGATACTTGCTGTCTGTATCACAGAGAAAATGTGTTTCATGTTATTCTTCCATCCATTTCTGTACACTAATACCAATCACTGTGTTGCAAGTGATCCAAGAATTATTTTACGGTTCCACGTTTGTGAAGAATTGTAGAGATGAATCTTAGAATCAATGATTTTGTCCTCATAACGATATACCTATAAACATGATATAAATCCTTGTGGTTTACAAAGTCAATTGTAATTTCAAATGGTCACTCTGACAGTAGTGTTTTATTCTAAAGATAAGAACAATTGATTTTGACAATGAGGTGCATCAGCACAATAAACTAATTATTAAAGGATCTATATTAATTGGTTATACTACTTAAACTCGATGTTGGGAGGAATGAAATTGGCTTCCCTAAGCAGGAATGACTGTTTCTTTTGTAAGCATGAAGTATCCTTGTTGGAGAACAGCCCACATAAACAGCAAAATTAAATTACTTACTTACCTTAAAAATACTGTGTTCATGTGCACCTGTCCCTCCCACTCCATAGAGCTTCTCCAGAGTTCAGCAACATTTTTTCAGCAGTGTCAGTTACACATCATCTATGTCCATTCCCACAGCATCATAAGTATGGTAATACCAAGTGCCACAAAGTCATTGTAATACAGTTGACAGTTCCCTGGCTACAGAAAAGTTGCTGTAAAGCAAGCATGAGGTATTGGGGTTTTTTCCCCCTCTGTATGAAGATCTATTGATGCAACAAAGTGTTATTAGCAAATACTTTGGCCTCCACAAGTCATATAAGTTACAACATAATTTGAGCTGATATAATCATTGGTTCATTCTCTTAACTTGGGATCTTCTCTTGCTGCTGCCACCAGCATTTGGTGGTTGGTAATTCACCCACCAAGGATCACACCACTACTCAGTAAACCTCTAGAACTGCAACACAGTGGAAACAGCTGAACGTTGCTTGAACAAATGCTACCATGAGTCAGAGGATTTATGTTGTTGATATATATTGATCTAATACAGATTTCAATAGACTCTGAGCTGACATAGGTCTTCTCTTGTATCCACTGCCAAAGGGAAAACTTCTACATAGCCCGGAGTTACTAAAACAACCTTTTCATCTGAAAACCAATATACTTTTACATCCGTAGCATCATTTTTTTCTTTATTATGTTTCGGAAGCACACTGAAGAACTGGCAGTGTATAAGAAGATAAAGAAAATGAAGTGATGAAGACAGATCTTGATGATGTCGTGTTTGTTTTAGGATGCAATGCTGATCTGCTGGCAGAAACTTGTGTATGTCACTTAAGTAAGTAAGAGCCCTATTCTTTCTTGATATTGTGCAAACAGATTGGTATGAAAGCACTAAACTGCCAGTACAACCATGACACTTTCAGGTAGCAGAGGCCACTGACTCCACCAGTGGTGTCAGTAATACATGCCAGCTTCAGATGGCATAAGAGCAAATTAGTGAGTCCACGGAAGTGAAAAATGAATATTAAAAAAAAGTATTAAAGCAAGCAGAACACAAGTAAATGTTCAATAACAAAAAGATATTGAATAAATCACACTGTTGTTGCAGAAAATGTGAATGTCATCAGACGATAAAACAAAAAGGAAAAGCAAACAAATCTTGAATTTGATGCTAACTATGGAAAAGTGTAAATTTAAGAGACTTTGTTACAAGTTAATTGGAAACAGTTGTTACGATATACAGTGCCAGTAAATCAGGGATTGACCGAAGATGATGTCATCAGATCCACTGGTTCTGAATGCTAATGAAAGAAAACATCATTCATTCAAAGACCAGAGAAGATAAAAAGCAAATTTTTCAGAGCTATGCAGTTGGTAGTTAAAACGATTCTATATAGCAACAGATACATTTTTTCAAAATATACATTTGTTTTGAAATCAACAGTTCTGTTTATTGCAAATAATGTGAAAACACTATATATAGAAATGATCCTTAGACGTGTCTTACATTCTCTAAACATTTAACACTGAATTTAGGTTCATTGTTGCAAACTTTTCCATACAGAAAGTATTTATTTTAGGAAAACTAAAAGCTGTTTGTTTTGAACAAAGCCAATTAAAAATATAGTAGAATACAATTCAGCATCAAAATTCAGGTTAAATTTGATACAAGTATAAAAAGGATTTCAAAACAATTAATAACTTCTCCAGTACCACATCCTCCTCTATTCCTTAAGTTTACAAATTTTGTCTGAAAAGAAAAGAAGTTTGCAATTTCAACATTGGTTTCTGCATAACATAGTTTTAGACTGTTGAGCACAAATTTATTTGCCTATTAGTGCGTCATTAATTTTTCTTCTATATCATCACAGTTTGATTATACATACCTGTCAATATCTTTACATCATGTTTTGAGAGAGAACTTCACTTGCAATGTTGCTCTGGAAAAGATGGAACTGCATAGGAATGCCCATTTATTTATTTCAGCTAAAGATTTATAAAGACTTTTCATTTTCTTATATATTCAGGGGTGTACCATTTTGCATCACTAGAGGAAAAGGCTAATTACTCACAGTAAGGTTATTAGATACACACTTTTTGTCATTACAAAGACTAATATTTTTGCATTAATGGTACTAAGTATAACAGATGAGGCAAATAAATAATAAACATTCTTATTCAGATGTTAATGCAATACCAAATGGCATTTCAGTTGTACAGGTGTATAGCTGTGAGAAAGGTGTCAAAAAAGTAAACAGTAATAGTCAGCATAATATCTATTACTGACATACGCCTCCTGTACAATTATAGTGTTTCTGAAGTGATAGAAAGGGGCAAATGAAGAGATTTGTAGCAAAATTGTGCTAATATTTTATTAAATTAATTGGAAATTTTAAAATCTTTTGTTGCTTCATTAAATGAAACATGGAAAATATACTGGATTTTACAGAATAATATATTCTATTCTGACAAACACTACAGCCAACTATAAAAAAAAATAGCATTCAAATATAGCTTTCCAAATTCATCCATTTTAATTTCCACATAGTTAGAGGGATCGGATTTCAGAATTTGCATCCAGAAGTTTCTGTAATTCTTGAAAATATTAATTCTGCTAACTAATGCCTTGATTGTAAGCAACATTAATTTTTTTTTCTAAAGTAAAGTTCTAAACAAAATCTTCTAGAAACATACTTCAGCTTATCTCAGTTACATATTTTGGCCCACTGAAAAGCCATTTGGCTTCCATAAATTTTGTCATAGTAATAACACACATGACTGATACTCAGAGGTCTTCTTGGCTGTACATTTTTTAAATCACTGCATTTTATGTAGTGAAAACATCCATAGTAAAAGTTCAATTTATAAATTTTTTATTTATTAATTCCCCCTATGTCCTCCTTTATGTGTATGTAGGTATATCCTACTCATTGTTTCTTGTGGAATTCTGAAATCCAGTAACTCATGGTGGAGAACTGTTGAACTATTTACTTTGATTACTACTATAGGCAATGTTGAGATCTTTGATAAGATTAGACTAAACTTTTAAAGCACCTAAAGAAATATTTATAATGAATAAACTTCCTTAAAAGATTTTTCTTATCTTTTTCAATGAAGAAAACCTTACTGTCATTTCAAGAGGTAGCAGAAAATAATCTGTTATCCTTACCTTTTATCCTTTTCCAGATTAAAAAAAAAAAAAAAAACAGGGACTGCACCTCCACTCCTCTATTTCAATTAGAATAAACTGTTTAAAATTTTGAAAAAGGCAGTTCAGAAAACCTTCACCCAACAAGACTAAACATATAATAAAAAATTGGACAAAAGCTATTTTTTAAGGGACATTTTAAATAGTAATTACTTTTTTGTGTCTATTCTGTCACCTTTCTCAATAAAAACTTCAGAAGTACCCTGTACCCTTAAATATTAAGGAAGTTAAATTTTAAAGATAAAACATATTATGAATACAATACAACAGAATACCAGAATTTCAAATATTCAGTTAGAACTGATATGCACTGTAGGTTAAAATAGATGAATATCAGCATAGTTCAGCTCCCTGTCAATGCAATATTGTGGTTGTCTATACAATTATGTTTGTACCTCAGGCACTGTCTACCATATTAAAATCTTGCTAACTGGAAACTTGAGAGATTACCTTATTCTCATTTCCTTACCCTACAGAGACTCCTTGTCGGAAATTACTTGCTTATGAAACAAAGTGAGTTTTCCTTTCAGTTGTCCTCTATAGGGTGAAATTTAAGATCTGTCTTTAATGCAAAACTTCACTGTCTAAAACCTACATCATATGTTATGTTGTCCCCAATACATAAGCAGAAATAAAGCAGTACACACAAATCAGATCAATTGCATAAACAGGAGAAACAACACATTAGATAACCGGGAGTCCAAAAAAGGACTCAGCAGGTTTTGACTTGAATCACAGTATGCTGGAGTCTCTGCCTGCCTCCAGTGTGAGAATTCTGAGGCCAGTGTGGAAAGAAACAAACTGAGGATGCGGAACAAACTAACTTCTAGAAACAAGCTGAGGATACGGAAGAAGGACCCAATGCAACAAAAGACTAATGTCCGCCAAAGTACCTGCACATGTATATTGCATACAACAAAGTGCAATGCATCGAGCATTTCCTTACTTGGTAACATCAAACCCAAGGTACAACATGGCAAGCTCCATCAGAAGAAATCCTCTGAAACACTTTTGTCATCAGCCACTCCATGTGAAGACAAAATTTACTGGAAGAAGAAAGAGACAAGAAATACCAACATGAGAGAAGAAACACTCAGATCCAGAAAATTGTAACAACTTCTGCTGGATGTTCATTGCATAGCACATGTCACCATTTAAATGAAGCTTCAGAGAAGCCAAATTTCAAGTCATAAATGGTCTCATAAAATCTAGTGTGGTAACTGTAAAATGAGAATACCATAATAGTTTATGTAAATTGCAACATTTTATGCAAACTACTTACATGGGATTGTTAAGGGATTAATAGTGGGGCTTCTTTTTTAAACACTCATTTTTGAAAAATATTAATATTCAGAAAGGAAATAATCTTTCCCACATAATGGTAGAAGTATATTCAATGGAACTTTTCAAATCAGAGTAACATTTTACAGTAACTCTTATAAAAATTCAAGGACAAATATGGCAAATATTTTAAACTAAGTATAGCAATTTTTCCTCATTAGAATTTCACAGAATCCTACCAGCTCAACAGATGTGTGAAATCTGACATCTTCTGCATAAAAGAGGAAACATGGGTGTTTAATATATCGTCTACTCAAGTAACTGTAACGCACATACAGACACACAGTCTTTCTACATTTTTATCCATATACTTATTTTACCAAAGAGCAGTTCAGAAACTATTTAAATAATGCTATATATGTTATTATTTTTTCTGAAGATAATGTATATTATAATTTTAAGTAACTTTATAAGATATTACAGAACATATTCACTTAACAAATAGCCTTTTCAAACTAATTGTCATTGGACTTCAGGATATATGTAGGTGTAATAATGATATAGTAGTAACTCTAAAGAAAGATGTTATATCTGATACAAAAGTCCTTGCTTTCCTGCACTGTTTTGGCTTTTAACACTGCTTTTTCCACAGTCATTTCTAATAGTAAGGGTACAGCAGTTGTTTGTGTCCTACATGAAAACAATAACCTAGTCTACTTTTCTCATTCTTGTAATTTCAAATGTAGTTCATAGAATCATAGACTAACCAGTCTGGAAGAGAAACAGCGGATCACTGAGTCTAACCATTCCTCTTAAACACTAAACCATGCCCCACAGCACCTCATCCACCTGTGCCTTAAACACCTCAAGGGAAGGTCAATCAACCACCTCCCTGGGCAGCCTGTTCCAGTGCCCAATGACCCTTTCCCTGAAAATTTTTTTCCTAATGTCCAGTCTAAATCTCCCCTGGTGGAGCTTGAGGCCATTCCCTCTTGTACTGTCTCCTGTCACTTGGGAGAAGAGGCCAGCTCCCTCCTCTTCACAACCTCCCCTCAGGTAGTTATAGAGAGCAATGAGGTCTCCTCTCAGCCTCCATTTCTCCAGGCTAAACAACTCCAGCTCTCTCAGTCGCTCCTCATAAGGCCTGTTCTCCAGCCCCTTCACCAGCTTCGTTGCTCTTCACTAGACTCACTCCAGAGCCTCAACATCCTTCTTGTGGTGAGGGGCCCAGAAATGAACACAGGATTCAAGGTGCAGTCTCACCAGTGCTGAGTACAGAGGGAGAATAACCTCCCGGGACCTGCTGGTCACACCGTTTCAGATACAAGCCAAGATGCCATTGGCCTTCTTGGCCACCTGGGCACACTGCTGGCTAATATTCAGTCAGCTGTCAACCAACACCCCCAGGTCCTTCTCCTCCAGGCAGCTTTCTAGACAGACTTCTCCTAGTCTGTAGCACTGCACAGGGTTGTTGTGCCCCAAGTGCAGGACCTGGAATTTGACCGTGTTAAACCTCATGTCACTGGACTCAGCCCAAGGGTCCAGCCTATTCAGATCCCTTTGCAGAGCCTCCCGACCCTCCAGCAGATCCACACTTCCACCCAGCTTAGTGTCGTCTGCAAACTTGCTAAGGGTGCACTCGATGCCTTCATCCAGGTCATTGATAAAGACATTGAACAGGGCTGGACCCAGCACTGAGCCCTGGGGAACCCCACTTGTAACTGGCCTCCAGCTGGATTTAACACCATTTACCACCACTCTCTGGGCCTGGCCATCCAACCAGTTTTCCACCCAGGAGAGTGTGAGCCTATCCACTCCAGAGTCTGAGAGTTTCCATAGCAGAATGCTGTGAGAAACTGTGTCAAAGGCTTTACTGAAGTCCAGGAAGATACATCCACAGCCTTTCCCTCGTCCAGCAGCCGAGTCACTTGGTCATAGAAGGCGATCAGGTGAGTTTGGCAAGACCTGCCTTTAGTGAACCCATGTTGACTGGGCCTGATCACCCGGTTCTCTTGCATGTGCTTCATGATAGCACTCAAGATCACCTGTTCCATGACTTTCCCTGGCACTGAGGTCAGACTGACAGGCTTGTAGTTTCCTGGATCCTCCCTGCGACCCTTCCTGTAGATGGGCACAACATCAGCCAGCCTCCAGTCCAGTGGAACTTCCCCAGTCTTCCAGGACTGTTGGAAGATGATGGAAAGGGGTTTGGCCAGCACATCCACCAGCTCCTTCAATACCCTCGGGTGAATCCAATCCAGCCCCATAGACTTGTGGGTGTCTAGTCAGGCTAGCAAGGCTCTGACCACCTCGTTTTGGACCATGGGAGCCTCATTTTGCTCCTCTAGGTCTGGGGTTTGTACACAGAGGGAACAACTTCCTTTACAATTAAAGACTGAGGCAAAGAAGGCATTAAGTACCTCAGCCTTTTCCTCATCCCCTGTCACTGTTGTTCCTTCTGCGTCCAACAGGGACTGTATGGTCTCCCTAGTCCTCCTTTTATTATTTATATATTTATAGAAAGATTTTTTGTTATCTTTCACTGACTTTGCCAATCTGATTTCTAGTTAAGCCTTAGCCCTTCTGATTTTTTCTCTACACAATTTCACTTCCCTCCTGTAATCCACCCAAGAGGCCTGTCCCCTCTTCCAGAGCTCATAAACATTCCTCTTCTTACTGATATTGCTCAAGATCTCTCTGTTCAACCAAGCTGGTTAACACTACTGATGTCATAGGTATGACCACTGCAAAAGAAACTACATTCCTATGGTTTTAGATAATCCAAATATGAGTTTTGTGACTGTCAAAGTAAAAGCACAGACCAGCATGTTCTACAAATAATCTCAGAATCTGTCAGAGTGAAAAAAGACAAATATCAGCAAGTAAAGATTTTTGAGAAATGCTTTCTAAGTATACTTTTATATGTGCAATGTCACTTACGACTAAAGATTTCTTTCTCTGAGTATTGTGAGAGCATGGTCAGCATATAAATAAGCAAAGCAAATGGAGCTACATACAATGCCATTTCATCCTCAGCTACAGAATCCCAAACACAGCAAAAGAAAAAAAAAAAGAGACAGTTCAAGGATAGGAAAGGCGGGATATAAGGTTGAGAATAATTCACATGTGGATTACAAAACCTGAAGAACTTCAGTGATGAGAAAGCAGTACCTTTTTCTATCTTTGAGTGATGTACGCATTTGTAATGTGAATGCTCCAAGCAGTAAGTTCCCATATCCACAATCATCATAGGAGCAGTTGCTGAGTTCTTGAAGCAAACAGAATCACTCTATCACATGCTGCATTAGTTTTGAGTCTTCCTCAGTATTACTGGAGTGGTTGATAAAATATAGATAAAGCTTTGGGAATTGTTAAGAATGGAGGATTTTTTCAGCAAAGCCACTGATATGGCTTCAGCTCTGAGTGTCAGAAAAATGCTGTATTTGAATGGTTTCAGAAGACACCTTGACAAATTTCATATTCAGTCTATATATTTGTGCAGAAAAGGCCATGTCCACATCAACAATTAATACGAACCATTTTGTGCACCACCTCAAGAATTTAGTCTGCCCAGTACAAAACCAAAGAATTTCCTACATGTCAAAGCTGAAAACACCCTCATTTTACAGGTATGACATATGGAAAGATAAATAGAAATATTGACTCTGTGACTAAAGTGGAAGTCATGAACCCTGAAAAAATATAGGACACTACTTCCTATCTGGAAAGAATATAAATTGTGGTAGATAAGGCATAATGGTCTGAAGTGTTTATTCCCTCAGCCCTTATCAGGGAACTATCACACATGACTCTGCTTCGGCAGGAGCTAGGCTATGTTGACTTTGGAAGAACTGTTTCTTCTGCATGCCAGAGGGAAAGATTTGCTACGGTGTTTTCTAGTACTATAGTAAAAATGAGGTTAGCCATTTATGCTATACCTAAGTATGAATGATTTCATTTGTGGATTCAGTCTCAAGATAGTCATGTTAATCTCAGTTCCTCCCGCTATCAAAACAAAAAGGTTTTCCTTTGTCCCTCACAGAATCACAGAATCACAGAATAACCTGGTTGGAAGAGACCCACCGGATCGTCAAGTCCAACCATTCCCACCAATCCCTAAATCATGCTCCTAAGCACCTCATCTACCCTAACCTTAAACACCTCCAGAATCAGTATAGTTTAAATAATCTCTATTTCACAGTAGATCAGAACATGACCAAAGTCAGATCTACTTGTCTGGCTTCTTTAGAGACCCAGTAACCATTACCAAGATGCTGATCCATCTGGTTGCTCCTCTTGAACATTGGGGTGCTCCTGTTCTTCTTTCTGGACAAAAGGCTGATTCACAAAATATTAGAGTGGTAACTACAGTTCTTTCAAAGTCTAGGTTTAATGGTGATTGGTCAAAATCTCATGTCCCCAACTCCCACAAGTAAGAGAGAATATCTCAGCATTGTACATTATCTGCAATAATTGGAGAACAATACATTGCTGGTATTTGTCCACTTAAAAATTGATGGCAGAGAGACATAGATACAGAGGTTGAAAGACTTTGATGTTCATGGAATAATATTCATTATCAGAGCTGAAACAGGATATGATACACTTTGTATAATATACTGATAAGTCATCAGTATTTGCTAGCCATGACAGGTAAAGAGATCAGGCATGACAAAATGTGAGAAAAAATAAACGGGATGTTAAACTCGTTCAAAATATATTCCTGATGTAAACTCAGGTTTGTTACTAAAAGTCTGCCCTGGTGGTGGAGGACAAGTACCTTCTTGCTTAGAAGACTTATCAGCAAAGTAACATCCTACAAAAATCTCTGACAATCACATTCACTCTCTCACTGCCTGCAGTGTTGCAACAGAAATGGTTACAAGCCTCTTCATTCTTCAGTCTCACGTGATAAGGATGAAATGCTTGGGAATGAAATTAAAACTTTGTCTTCTGTTAAGACAGATCACTGTATTTTTTCATATGCAGGACAACTGTTACAATCACTAACAGAAATACAATGTGTTTGGTGACATATTTTTCATTATAGCACAGTATAGATTGTACAAACAGCCAAAGGAAATTGCCAAAAAATCTAAAAGATAAACTAAATTTTTTATGATTGCTGTCTGTAAACAGCATTTTAGGCTTATAGGCTACTATGTGCTTATCTTACAGAACGTTATTTGCTACTACATACCATTACCATGCAAATGTATAAGAAACTCGTTAGATTATATATTCACCTGTCAAAACGATGACACAGCAAAAAGTTAGTAACAAAATTATAACTATTTGTTCACTGTTTAGTACAACCAAGAAGCTGTCTAATGGATTATTCTTCATATGCCATTCAAAGCCCTCTTGCTTAATCTAGTGCTATCTACACTACCTAATAAGGATGATATACTCAGCTTTTCTATCTTCAAACTCTCTCCCAATGTTATTTAATATTTTAATTTAACCATTAAAAATACACCTATACATTTTGCTCTGCAATTCAATGAGAATGTTTCAGTTCATTTTATATGTCTTGACTTGAGAGACAGGGCAGTAATCATTTGTAATTCATCAAGTACATTGTCTTTGAAAATCTACACACTTGGGGTATCATTACATGTCTGGAACTTACAAGGAACCCTTAATGTGGCATCCCATAAAAATACCCATATGCTTCTTGTCCCCAGTTCTTTTCCAATAATACTTGAGGAATATAGTTACTTTAGAGGAAAGGGAGTAGAAGTCAGTAGGAAAGTCTCAAAGCCATATAATCATTAACACTACTACAGGCAAATAGCATCCTTGCCTCCCAAAACTCCTTATGCATTTGAAGGATCAATGATCACCAAAAATCCTCTGCAAGACAGTAGCGTTAACACCTTCTTGAAAAGAACATACAGGTTTTGTACAAGTCATACAAATCTACTGTCAGGCATTGAACATACCAAGAAGAGCAGCAGACTGAGTGTCAGAGTTTAGAGAAGGTGTCATGAAGTTTTCTAATACTAGTTTATCTGCAAGATTTTAGGAAACCTACCGCTGTTTCCTGATCTGCTTGCATAATGTTTAACTGTCCCCTCACTAGCAACAAATCATTCAAAGAGGCACACAAATAATTGATCAATATCAGTGTGATTTTATAACCCTTTTAAAACCTACAACTGTTCTTGATATATGATGAGATGCAAAGAATAAAACAGTGAAGATGTTCAATTCTTGTTTTATGAGTTATTTCCTGAGATCATAAGACTTTTTGCCTGTATGGAAAATGGTGAAGAAACAGAATGGTGAAAGACTTCTGTGCAGTGAAAGAGAAAATCTGGATTCAGCTACTGGTTCTTCCAGTTATTACCACACTTTTTTTACTTTACCAGTAAACTTAAGACTTTGGCATTAGATCTCTCTCTACAACAAGTAAGTATAATTTTTCCATTTTTCAAACCACAGGACTCAAATCATGATCCAAGTAATTTTTACACATTATATGCAATTGAGAACAGTACTTGCATGCCTTATGTGCCCATCCAGTGCCTTAATCTTAAAGCTAGACTTAAAGAAGGTACATATTGACATGGATCACAGTGAAGAGGTTAGATGTAAGTGTTTAAGCCACACTGGATTTTAGAGCAGACAAGTGAACATGGTATTTCCTCTCACCTGTGAGCAGGTCCAACATGATGTATTTTGCATTGCATCACTTCTTCCTCTTAAGAGAAATCTCATATATTAGCAAACTGAGACCTCTGAATCTGTGCTGTGCATACGATTTGGGGCAAAGTATTTATAGTACTGAAACTGAAACAGGTAATTTAACAGAAGCAGAATATTATCTTTCATGTCTTTTTAGTTCATACCTCATCACAATTTCGCACATATAATTATGTCTGTTACTAATTTAGATTGGTCAGCCTCTATAGGTACCTATTAGATAAATTGAAACACACTATACAAAATAGCTTAAATATAAAGCTTCGCAGTCTACACTGATAATAAAAAGAAATACTACGGGGACAATTAAGTAAACCTAATCTTTTCTAGCCATCAGCCAAAAGTATGAGAAATATCATGCTTTTCTTAAAGAAGGCCTTACAGACATACAATCGTTCCATCATTCTTGTATTATACATCTCCCCATATATGATACTTAACTAATGCTATTTATGCCCAAAAAAAATCACAAAAGAAAACATAAAATTGAAATGAATAATATCTTTTCTGCGCTTTGTAATTACTAATCCCAAGCCCTGTCATATGATCACATGCCAACTCTGTTCATTCTTTCATATCAGTGCAATATCTATTCACAAGAAGGGTGTTTGGGGCATTGTATTCCTGTAGTTTTCCTTTGGATGAGATATAAGTGGAAGGTCCTACCCAAATTGACCATTAGCAATCCCAGAGAACTCCTCATGAGAATAGGTGTGTTAACTTCAGTCTCCTGGCCAAATTCCAGCTCAGGTAATTACATTCAGCCTACCTAATTTCCCGCTGCAATTACAAATGCAGAGAGATCCTTAATTTCCAGTTCCAAGCCACTATGCAGTGTCAAATAGTTGCTATGTTTCACCCAGGGTGGCTGCACTTTAGCAGCAAATAAAGCAAATCATGTATAAATTGTGACAGTTTGTAAAGCATTTTGGAATTGTTTGAGATAAAAGTATTATATAGTTAAGACCACTCTAATTGAAATAATTGCCTGCCACTGATCTAAATATCACTTGTAAAAAACCTTTAGAAGAAAAACTTCCTGGTGCTCTGGACAAGTCAGCTAGTAGATATTTAATTAGTCTTAAATGTGAGTACTAGAATTTGAAATTATGTATATGCCAGAGCAAGATTTGAAGAAAAAAAAATATCTAGCAATCTTTAATACATTTTACAAACATTTGAACCATCAGCAATATAGGATCACTGCTCCAGTGTAATATTAATAGCACATCCAATCTGTCAAACCTCACTCCTACTATTAACATCTTAACAAAGGCCTTAGACATGCATAAATATACCACTATGTCAAAACTGTCTATAAAGCAGAAATAAGAAGGTTTGCAGATACCACTAGACAGGGGCTTTTTCTAAAATGGGTTACTAGAACTCACATTAAAATCATATGACATCTCTATACAGTAAACATGTAAATTTTCAGTTTTGTCCATGCACTTCTCAAATTTCATATATTAAGATTAACTAGATTACCTCTGAACTAAAAACTCTCTTGTCATAAAATTCAGGATGAACTGACTCCATAATTTAGAAAACTGAGGAAAAGAAGAAAAAGAATATCCAAGAGAACTGCTGGAGTATAGGTGCAAATAGCTGAAGTAACCTGAACAAAACCTATAAAGTCCATTTCATTCCAAAGGAACTAAAAACAAGACCAGTATGTAAACTGTGACTTTAAATTGCTTTCATTATTTTTATTAGTTCAGTGCAGTATCTTGTGATTGGAGTAAAGTTATACTCTGTGTCAACTTACGTACAATTTTAGTGCTGCCTTCATTGCCATTGTTGGACAATGGGAAGATATCACCGCAAGGCACGAAGGGTTCCATAAAGGGTAGGTGGAATAAAAAGGAAATCCAAAACCACTTAAGGAAATCTGTGAAAAAATTACAAAAACTCTCCATTTGCCTGCCCCTTTTAATCTTACTGTCGTATTCAAACTATTGGGTATGTAACTGAATATCTCAACTGTACCTGAAGAAATAATGGAGCGTGTCTCTGCAGTAAAACCGAACGGCACTAAACTGATGAGTTTAACCCAGCAGAAAGAGCGGCTGTAAACATGACAAATGCCTGCTATTGATTTCAGGTTTAATTACTCTGTGCAGCACTGACAAAGCCCATCAGATGTTGTTGTGAAGTGTAAATGGAACAAACTACACTTCACTGCCCATAGGAAACTGATGGTGTCTGCAGTTTGCATTGTTTACTTTATCCTCCGTAAACTTCAGCCTTGATCAAATTAACAAGTGCTACTAACCTCCGACAAACTACAATGCAGTGTGGTTTTACAGCAACAGCCTTGGAACAATAGTTCTGCAGCATTTCATTGATAACAAAAGTCTGACTAATGACAGTACAATGGCAACTGCTGAACCTTACTGTCCGGCACTGCATGTCCTTTAACCAGGCTAAGGGGAAGTTTTACACATGCCCTCTTGCATTTCCTCCTATTTCATGGGAAAGGACAGATTATTCATTTAATATTCTGATAAAATATAACACCAGAACAATAAAATCAGGCCACATCTAGCATGTTGCAGCTACCACTTAAAATGCTTTCTGGGGTAATTTTGTTGGGGTTTTTTTCAGACACTTACAGGTCCACTATTCATCCTCATAGCTTTTCAGTTCTTCTTTCATTCTCCTTTGTCCTTATTTAATATTCCTGCAGCAAACAAATGTAAGATACAAAACCTAAAAAAATGAATACATTTGCACCAACCTTTTGAGAAAAGAATCCCTTTTGAAAAAAGAATCCCTTTTGAAATGTATATACAAGTTTCTAAGCTTCCACTACATTAAGACTGAGTTTGCTACTTCACAAATGAATACTATGGTTCATCTTGTGCAAACTTTATCTTTCTGGGATAAGATTCTACTGTAAACATAACTATAAACAGCATTATAGGGTACGCCTCCATTGGTTTCAATGTGCTGTATACTAAGGGGCTTTGTTACAAGCAAACCATTCAGGAAATAGAAGACCTAGGTGTCAGTTTGAATTGCTGAGAAACCAACAGGAAAAACATCTTTGAGTATTTAGCCTGATTAGCTTAAGCAGTAATTGTGTGTCCTAATTGCTGCTCTTCAGACCCAGGGCTCTAAGGTTTTGCCCTTTGTTCCTCAAAGAAGGAGCTTGATAAATATTCCTTTACTATTTACAGCAATGTGAACACAGCACACCATAGACAGAAATGGGACAAGTAATCTGGACAGTCATATTTCTTCCCAATAATCAGCAGATACCTAGAGGAATCTTAAGACATGGGGGGGAAAGGATGGCATGTGTGGATCTGCAGAGATAACATATTTCAACTCTAACAAGCATTGGTAAGCAGATATCGTTTTCCTTATCATGTGCCCATTCTGAGGTGAAGTGCATGCAATAATCCTGATGGTATGTGATGAAGTAAACAGTGAGTGCAGAATTGTTGTCCCAAGCTAAGCATCAAAACAAGATGCCAAATCAACGGACTAGTACTGTGAGCAGGTAAGATAGACTCATAGAATAACCAGGTTGGAAGACACACAGCGGATCATTGAGTCCAACCACTCCTATCAAACACTAAACCATGCCCCTCAGCACCTCGTCCACCCATGCCTTAAACACCTCAAGGGAAGGTCAATCAACCACCTCCATGGGCAGCCTGTTCCAGTGCTCAATGACCCTTTCCCTGAAAATTTTTTTCCTAATGTCCAGTCTAAATCTCCCCTGGTGGAGCTTGAGGCCATTCCTTCTTGTACTGTCTCCTGTCACTTGGGAGAAGAGGCCAGCTCCCTCCTCTTCACAACCTCCCCTCAGGTAGTTATAGAGAGCAATGAGGTCTCCTCTCAGCCTCCTCTTCTCCAGGCTAAACACCCCCAGCTCTCTCAGCCACTCCTCATAAGGCCTGTTCTCCAGACCCTTCACCAGCTTCGTTGCTCTTCACTAGACTCACTCCAGAGCCTCAACATCCTTCTTGTGGTGAGGGGCCCAGAAATGAACACAGGATTCAAGGTGCAGTCTCACCAGTGCTGAATACAGAGGGAGAATTAACCTCCCGGGACCTGCTGGTCACACCGTTTCAGATACAAGCCAAGATGCCATTGGCCTTCTTGGCCACCTGGGCACACTGCTGGCTAATATTCAGTCAGCTGTCAACCAACACCCCCAGGTCCTTCTCCTCCAGGCAGCTTTCTAGACAGACTTCTCCTAGTCTGTAGCACTGCACAGGGTTGTTGTGCCCCAAGTGCAGGACCTGGAATTTGACCGTGTTAAACCTCATGCCACTGGACTCAGCCCAGGGGTCCAGCCTGTTCAGATCCCTTTGCAGAGCCTCCCGACCCTCCAGCAGATCCACACTTCCACCCAGCTTAGTGTCGTCTGCAAACTTGCTAAGGGTGCACTCGATGCCTTCATCCAGGTCATTGATAAAGACATTGAACAGGGCTGGACCCAGCACTGAGCCCTGGGGAACCCCACTTGTAACTGGCCTCCAGCTAGATTTAACACCATTTACCACCACTCTCTGGGCCTGGCCATCCAACCAGTTTTCCACCCAGGAGAGTGTGAGCCTATCCACTCCAGAGTCTGAGAGTTTCCGTAGCAGAATGCTGTGAGAAACTGTGTCAAAGGCTTTACTGAGGCCCAGGAAGATACATCCACAGCCTTTCCCTCATCCAGCAGCCGAGTCACTTGGTCATAGAAGGCGATCAGGTGAGTTTGGCAAGACCTGCCTTTAGTGAATCCATATTGACTGGGCCTGATCATCCGGTTCTCTTGCATGTGCTTCATGATAGCACTCAAGATCACCTGTTCCATGACTTTCCCTGGCACTGAGGTCAGACTGACAGGCCTGTAGTTTCCTGGATCCTCCCTTCGACCCTTCCTGTAGATGGGCACAACATCAGCCAGCCTCCAGTCCAGTGGAACTTCCCCAGTCTTCCAGGACTGTTGGAAGATGATGGAAAGGGGTTTGGCCAGCACATCCACCAGCTCCTTCAATACCCTCGGGTGAATCCCATCCAGTCCCATAGAATTGTGGGTGTCTAGTTGGGCTAGCAGGGCTCTGACCACCTCCTCTTGGACCATGGGAGCCTCATTTTGCTCCTCTAGGTCTGGGGTTTGTACACAGAGGGAACAACTTCCTTTACAATTAAAGACTGAGGCAAAGAAGGCATTAAGTACCTCAGCCTTTTCCTCATCCCCTGTCACTGTTGTTCCTTCTGCGTCCAACAGGGACTGTATGGTCTCCCTAGTCCTCCTTTTATTATTTATATATTTATAGAAAGATTTTTTTGTTATCTTTCATTGACTTTGCCAATCTGATTTCTAGTTAAGCCTTAGCCCATCTGATTTTTTTCTCTACACAATCTCACTTCCCTCCTGTAGTCCACCCAAGAGGCCTGTCCCCTCTTCCAGAGCCCATAAACATTCCTCTTCTTCTTGATATCACTTAAGATCTCCCTGTTCAACCAAGCTGGATTTTTCCCCTGCCGGCTTTTTTTCTGGAACATGGGGATGGTTTTCTCCTGAGCCTCTAGGATCTCCTTTCTGAAGAGCTCCCAGCCCTCATGGGCTCCCTTGCCCTTAAGCACTGTCTCCCATGAGACTTTGCCAACCAGCCTTCTGAAGAGTTCAGAGTCTGTCCTCTGGAAATTTAATGCTACTGTCTTGCTAACCACCCTCTTCACTTCGCCTAGAACAGAAAACCCTATCATCTCACTATCACTTAGTCCTAGCTGTCCTCCTACTGCCACATCCCCCACAAGGCCTTCTCTGTTCACAAACAGCAGGTCCAGGAGGGCACCTTCCCTTGTCGTTTAGTTCACCATCTGTGCAAGGGAGTTGTCTTCCACGCACTCCAGGAACCTCCTAGACTGCTTCCTTTCTGCTCTATTGTACTTCCAGCAGATATCAGGAAGATTGAAGTGTCCCACAAGAACGAGATGCACTGATCTAGAGATTAACCCCACCAGATTATAGAAGAGTTTATCAGCTGCTTCTCCTTGGCTGGGTGGCCTGTAACAGACTCCCATCACAAAACCTACCTTCTTATGGGCTCCTCTGATTTTAACCCACAGGCACTCAATCTCCTCATCGCCACAATCCATTTCAAGCGTGTCCAAGTCCTCCCTTACAAAGAGGGCTACCCTGCCTCCTCTCCTTCCCTTCCTATCCCTCCTGAAGAGTTTGTACCCCACCATAGCTGTACTCCAGTTATATGAGTCATCCAACCACGTTTCCATAATGGCAACGACATCACAGGCTCCTTGCCCTACAAAAGCTTCCAGCTCTTCCTTCTTATTCCCCATGCTGGGTGCATTGGTGTAAATGCACTTCAGCTGAGCTGCCGAGCCTTCAGCCCTCTTAGAGGGAACAGAGTCCATTCCCAATTGCCTGGTAACTGGAGTAGCTATCACCAGAGTGCCTGTATCTCCCTTACTACCCCCATGTGTGTTCACCCCCACTCTCTGTGTGGTGCTGTACTGGTGGTCCTCACCAGCACACCCTCTCTGAATCACTAGTGCCCCACGTCCAGGCTCGCTCCTGTCTAGCCTGGTCTCAATCCCTCCCCCTTCACATCTAGTTTAAAGCTCGATTTATGAGCTTAGCTAAGTTCTTAGCAAGGGCTTTAGCCCTCCTAGAAGACCCATGTGTCCTAACCTTAGCAGCAGGGTTTGGGGGTGCGTGAGCCACCCCATGATCAAAGAAGCCAAAGCCCCTCTCCTCACACCAGGCTCGGAGCCAGGCATTAATTGAATTCTTCTTCCTGACTTCCAGCTCCTCTCTGTTTAGCCTTGGAATGGAGCAGAATACTATCTGAGCCCCAGAGCTCTCCACCATTTTCCCAATGGCCCTGAAGTCTTTCTTGATGGCTTTAGTCTTTCTGTTAACTAAATCATCATTACCAGTTTGGACAGCTATCAGATGATAGTAGTCTGTCTCATGGACCAGGGAAGGAAGTTTTCTAGCTACCTCCTTCACTGATGCCCCCGGTAAGCAGCAGACCTCTCTGTGGAGCGGGTCTGGTCTGCAAATGGGTCCCTCTGTTCCTTTTAGGAGGGAGTCCCCTACAACAACCACCCTCCTCTTCTTCTTAATGGAGGATGTTTTTATCTTTTTCTGAGGATGGTGCGGCCTAGGGAAAGATTCTAGGCTGTGGGAGCCATCATCCTCATCCTCAGGACAGGATTCCACCTGCACCACATGGTACTTGTTTACCAGGGAGATCTCGGGTTTTGCTGTCTGGTTTTGGGGAGCAGGTTTCCTTCATCTGGCAGGAACTTGCTGCCATTCCCCACCTCTTGTTCCCCCAACCTTGCAGTTAGCAGGTGGGTAGTGTTTGGAAGTACCAGCTCCAGCAGGCTGCCGAGTGAGTGAGAGGGCACTACTGCACTGGTCTATCTCCCTCTCACACTCCCTGATGGTCCTCAGCCTCTTCACCTCCTCCCTTAACTCCTCCACCATACGATGGAGTTCTCCCATTCGAGTGCAGCTTTCACAAGTGGAGCCAGTGACAGAGGCAGGAGCTGCTGTGGGAGGGGGGCACCGTCTGCAGCTCAGGGTCTGGGTAGCTGCATGTGCCCACTGGGTCTCTGTCTGCGTGGCAGCTTCCATCACGCTTGGTGCAGCCTTAATCTTTTGACAGGTAGCCACCATGGTTCTCAGTTCTTCTGGCCGTGCTCCAGCCCCTCTCTGCATCCTCCCTGCTCACCCAAACTGCCCTGTTTTAACGCACCCCACTCCTCTTCCCCTGTGCTCCCTAAGGGCCGTTTAAATCCCCCGCGGTAGCTCCCGGGTCCGCCCCCTCCCGTCAGGCCCCGCGCGGGAGCGGCCGTTGAGCCAGGAGCCCAGCGCCGACCCCCCATCGAGTGTTTTAGGCTTTTCCCTGCTCAGGGAAGCGCCCCAGCGCCTTTTAATGGGCGCCCCGGCACAGAACTCACCGTTCTGTCACTGGCTGCAGCTGTAAAAGCCAAGAGTCCAGGGAAGAGCAACGAGGCTGGTGGAGGGGCTGGAGAACAGGCCTTATGAGGAGTGGCTGAGAGAGCTGGGGGTGTTTAGCCTGGAGAAGAGGAGGCTGAGAGGAGACCTCATTGCTCTGTACATCTACCTGAGGGGAAGTTGTAGAGAGGAGGGAGCTGGCCTCTTCTCCCAAGTGACAGGGGACAGGACAAGAGGGAACGGCCACTAACTCCACCAGGGGAGGTTTAGGCTGGACATTAGGAAAAACATTTTCAGGGAAAGGGTCTTTGGGCACTGGAACAGGCTGCCCATGGAGGTGGTTGATTGACCTTCCCTTGAGGTGTTTAAGGCATGGGTGGACGAGGTGCTAAGGGGCATGGTTTAGTGTTTGATAGGAGTGGTTGGACTCAATGATTCGCTGTGTCTCTTCCAACCTGGTTATTCTATGATTCTATGAAATAACATCAGTAGAGATCTTCAAGATCTCTATTAGAGACAAAGATCTTTTTTAAAATCTTTCTCTTCAAGAAATGTTACAAAAATATTAAAACCAATTTGGATCATGTTATTGTTACCTGCCGTCTGGTCTTGAAGTGTTTAGAATTTGTGGATTTAAATGTCTTCAAAACTAAGCTATTTATGGGTGAATTTGACGGAGGAAACTGTGGAAATCCAGGTGAGTCCCAGTAAATGAAAAGGTCCGTAAAATTTACTGAAAACGTCTTTTCTTAGAGTACTAACAGGATACTTTCAATCTTTCCCTTGAGAAAATAATCTGGTGGTTTTCCAGCATGTCTTTGATCTATATGGAAAAGTGATTAATTGAAGCTAAAGATATGATTTTTATATGATGGATAATATGATTTGGAAAGAACAAAGATTTTTTTTGCGTAACTCAAAAACCATGGAGTCTTTGTTTCCTTCAGCACTAGATGTAAAGTGTGATCAAATTAATTCCAACTCTAAGAACTCAGCAGAAGTCCAGAATTTGCCAAATGCCTTGCATCTCAATAAATCTGTCCAGAGTAGTAGAAGACTAATTTTATAATATTTTTTTTTCTTCTGGAGTTAATCTTCAGTATAAAAAATGGTCCTTAGCCTTATTTCATTCAAGAAAATTAATTATCGCTATTTGAGGGGAAAAAGAATCAGTTCAATCATTTTTATAGCTGAAAGAGATGATCATCTCAAAAGACACTACAGTAAGTAGAAAAATGAAAATGAAGGACCCATAGAGGTACTGACTAGAAAGGTAAAAGTCTACAGAAAAATTCTAGATGCAGAGGAAACTGCTGTTCTTAATGGGAAAAAAATATTAAACTTATCTGTTGCCAGCAGTTCTAGATTGCACATTTCAATCAAGGTAGTGGATATCTCAGCTACTTTAGAAGACTAGCAATTTAGTCTCTCCATCTTCTGTCATGTATTTTAAAACTGCACTTTCCTCAGTTCTTTTGTTTAGGATGATCAACTTCCTGGACTCCATGGAAGATTTATCTTTTCCTCAGTGTGAATTCCCTGTTTCCAGTCTATAACACTCATTCTGTTCATGGTGACTGGATCTAGTCTATCATAGTGATGCTAGTACTGGGTTGGTTTTTTTCTTCCTTCAGGTTTTTCAGTGAACACATCTAGTAGATCACAGCACGTTGGTTTTTGTTTTTAAATTTTTCTATGTGACCTTCCTTTACTCTATCTAAAGATAAAATGATGAAGCTCAATAAAGCATATTTCTAAGAAACATTTGTTTTATAATAAAGTAGTTCAATTCATATCATTTGCTTTCTCATAAAGTTCAAGTATGACACAATAATTGTGATACTGAGTAAAGGATTCAACCTCATCTTGTTTGTGTACGCTCTTCAAAATTTAAACAACTTTTAGACAGTCATCACTTAGTATCCAGCATTTTTCAATTTTAATCATCATATTGATGTGGATGAAAGGGTAAAACCTTACACTTTATGTGTAAATTTCAATTAGACCTCTGAATGTACATAAGATTTCTTTTTAGAAGTGCAACATGTTGATATTCTTAACCCAAAATATTTGTTTGACTTCAAAAACTTTTTAAAGAGCTAGACAAGCTGAAACTGTCTGTAATTTATGGCTGGCCTTTCCCACAAGAACTATAATTTTAATTGAGTGCATGAGTCTTCACAGGAATAGGTAACTAGAATTACCAGTGCTTCTCTATGTGGTATCTATTCTAATGAGAAAGGGAAAGAGAGAAAACATATCGGAGGTCTGTTCAGCAATATGTCATCCATTAAATTGACTTTGAAGGAAAACAATGCTGAAACCTTCTAACTCATGTATGCACAGAAGAGATCTGTCATTGGAGATCAATTGTTTGAAGATGGAACAAATCTAGGTACCCTCACTGCTCTTCTATATAGAATCATAGAATCATTTAGATTGAAAAGACCTTTAAGATCATCAAGTCCAACTATAAACCTAACACTGACAAGACACCACTAAACAACATCCTTAAGTGCCACATCTACTCATATTTTAAATACCTCCAGGGATGGTGACTCAACAACTTCCCTGGGCAGTCTGTTCCAATGCTTGGTAACCCATTCAGTGAAGATATTTTTCCAAATATCCAATCCAAACTACCCTTGGTGCACCTTGAGGTCGTTTCCTGATCACAGATTTTCATATTCCAAAATGATCAGGCTATGAAGTCTTTTTAAGAACTTCAAGTCTCATTTTTATTTTATGATGTGGTCTGCTACAATTCAGCCATAAGAACCCAAACCCAGTGTTTAAGGATGGACTGGACAGCATTGTATTATAGCAACTTCATTCTGTGTTGATAAGCTTTTTACGACAAGATCCCTTGGATAGTCCTTCACTCTGTGAATATCCTGGCCTTCCTGCCTGAAATCTGCAATGATAACTACATTGAGTGATTTAGCTTTTAGAAAGATCACCTTGAATCTCCTGAGGAGAGGTACACTTAAAAAGCATTGAAGAACTTGCCACAGAAATTATAATGGTAAGGGTGGAATAATCCTTGTAGAGTTTAAGCGTCCTAAGGATACTTAGACTAAGTAAGAGGACATTTTTAGAGCTTCACATGAATGTGAATAGTCAGATTGAAAGCAGTAAACGGATGTACTAGAACTGGAGGAGTTGATAAGAGAAAAAGATTCATAATGGATAAGGGGGAATGGCCTCAAGCTGCGCCAGGGGAGGTTCAGACTGGATATCAAGAAGAAATTTTTCACAGAAAGGGTTATCAGGCACTGGAACAGGCTGCCCAGGAAAGTGGTTGAGTCACCATCCGTAGAGGTATTAAAAAAATGGGTAGAAGAGGTGCTCAGGGATATGGTTTAGTGGCAAATAGGAATAGTTGGACTCGATGATCCAGGAGGCCTTTTCCAACCAGGTGATTCAATGATTCTATGGAGTGGTACACATTGCTGGTTGTTTTTTCACGTTCAAGAAGCAATACAGTTCAGCTATTGCAGATAATACAGACAATCATAGAACCATAGAATGGTCTAGGGTAGAAGGGATTTTTAAAGATCATCTAATTATGATCACCTGCTGTGGGCAGGGACAACTTCCACTATATCAGGTTGCTCAATTGTCCTACTTGAACTTGAACACTTCCAGGGATGGGGCATCCACAACTTCCTAGGGCAATCTCTTCCCAGTATCTCAGTGGTATCTCAATCTTTTGCCCAATGTGAAAGTGTTTAAATATCCCCGGAGTTAAATAAATACTAAACAGTGCGACTATTCCTTGCGAGAAAACGTTATCGTGCTTAAAATTGAGCATGTATTAAGGTGCTTTCTGAGCTGAGGGCTATGTAAACAGTAAAATAATATTAAAACCTAGTGTGAAGTCTCGCATGTTTGGGTTACTTTCTTTTCTGTGAAGGACTGATTAGGAATTTCTGGTTTTGTGAACCTAAAATATTTTAAAGAATTAAGAGTACAAAAATGTTGACATTCGAGTCAGCTCTTGGGGATATCTGAGCACATGTTTAAATTAGTGGATGCAAGCAATCCTATTGAATGTATAGAACTTGAGTTTAGAGTGTGTAGTTCTAAAATGCATTGCAAATGAACTTAAGCAGTATTAATCTGGAATATGTACATGCACATGCACAAATAAGCACATACATTTATAATAGAAGGGATTTTTTTTTTCCAGATTGAAGCTATACAACAACAAATTTGCCTCAGTTCAAAACATATCTTTGTAATCTCATAATAAAGACCACACAGAATCCACGTTAAAATGAAGTTAAACTACTTAGACTCTAATGAGAATAAAGACTTACAAATCTAAATTTTTTATGTGTGAAATGCCTATGTACACTTGATACATAAGACTCCACTAGATACTCTGTCACTGTCTAAATACAATTTTCTTTTTCCTTTTTTTTTAAATGAGTCAGTCAGAAACCTCTGATAACACCATTTCAAATGCAAATAATTCTGTTCCAACTGCCTCTTTA
Source organism: Clamator glandarius (assembly GCA_033459285.1). NCBI lineage: Eukaryota > Metazoa > Chordata > Aves > Cuculiformes > Cuculidae > Clamator > Clamator glandarius. The sequence continues at coordinate 5,155,910 of JAUNZM010000105.1, forward strand.
CATTAGCTAAATGAAGTCATCAGTAAACAAAATCGGAAGAAATCTTAACACAACTGCTGTAAACAACTTTAAAAGTTTTTATATCCCCAAAGATTAAAACTGTTTGAAGACAGTTCAGATTCACTGGAGATGTTCACCATTGATAGAGTTTATAGTCAAAAAATCTCTCATCTCACCCAAACTGATACCGGTCACAGCAAATTATAATCAAAGATAGATTTCTTGGAGGGTGATAATACCATTAGATTTAAGGAATTAAAAATACATGAAACTTTTGAGTTAATGAACAGGGTCCTTAACTGCTCATTTAATTCAAACAGCTGTTTGTTAATGCCCTAAGCAGTGTCATAAACTGTGAAAATACTGTTGAGTACAAGACACTAGTTAATGCTATAAAGCAACACATGCTCTAATATTAAAAGGATTTAATGGGATTAATAGAGAATAAAACATTAACTCCCTATTATGATGTTTTTAGGACCCAAGGGCAAATTCTGGCTAAAAAGGACTCTGGTTCTAAAAGCACAAAAAGTAAACTATAGCACTGTACAGCAAATCATGGCAATTTTATGCTCCTGAAAAAAAGTGGAACCCTGATAAGATCACATCTGTTCCAATCACAGACTGGATAAAATCACTGTTTACTAAAGTCCTATATAACTAAATATGTGGAACCCCAACAAGATCCCATCTGTTAAGACTATAATTTGGATAAAGTCCCATTACAAAAATTTCTATATAATAACTTATTCACTACAAAATACTAAGAATTTTTGTTTCCTTCAGTTTCATCAATTCTTTCACAGAGATACACAACATTGTAAAAATCCTACAGAATAATTAACTGGCTTGATGAACATTAATAAAGTCTTAGGATTTGGATTGTCAATGCAAAAAAGCTACCAAAATCTAGTCTTAATGTTCAAGCTATATAACCTTGGTCGTATGTTCTAAATTCTAGTTATTTCAAATACATCTATACAATTTTTTTCGGTCCTAATGCAACAAGAGGTTTCATAGTAAATTTAGTTCATGTGTGAATTACAAAAGCTTATTTTTGCAAAGTTGAATACTAATATTTCTGGATTTCTTTTTGAAAAATACTTTTCTAGGAGTAAAACAGAAAGTAGGGTGGCTTTACCTTTATGGGTATAACATATTTGAAAATTGTCAATAGTGGTGGGATTTTTTAAAAAAATGAATGCAGACTTAAATATTGAAGCATGTAACCTTTTCTAAAAACTCATAGTATAGAAAAAAAAAATTAAAGATTTGGTCTTTTTGCTCAGTATTGAAGGAAAGAAGTTTAAATGTTATGCTTTCAGGTCCTATTATCTTCCAAAACATTAAATGTTTTACAGGGTGGCAGATAGAATGACATGTACTTCTGTCCTTTTAAACTAAAAATAAAACAAGTAGAAGAGCGTATTAGATGTTACACATTATCTAACTTGGACCAGTCCTGGTGGATTTACAACATGCATGATAAAGCTTTCCACTAAAGGAATGATCTCATTCTTGCATTGAGAGATAAAAAGGTAAATAAAGATTGCTTAACAGAGATGAGGTTGCCTTGGATGAATACTCTGGGAGTTATGAATATTTCAGTGGATCTTAGCCTTTGTTAAATCAAAGAAGTGAAAGTGCTGGATACAAACATCACTAGTGATTTCCAATTGCAACCCCAAAAACCAACAGTCTGTCTCATTTGAGGTCAAACTACGGCCCAGAAATAGGTGAAGTGTATCCTAGCAAGTTCAGAGAAATTTAGGAAAGACATTTAGCTGAGATTCCAGAAGGTCTGGAAATCATAGAATGCTTTGAGTTGAAGGTACCTTAAAACCCACTTAATTCGAATGCTTCTGCCATGGGCAAGAACACCTTCCACTAGACCAAGCTGCTCAAGGACCCATCCAACCTGGCTTGAACACTTCCAGGGATGAGGCATCCACAACTGCCCTAGGCAACCTATGCCAGCGCCTCACCACCCTCACTGTGAAGAATTTCCTCATGTCTGGTCTAAATCTTCCCCTCTCCAATTTATAGCCATTGATTGGGAAATAACTGTTATGGGATCATCTCGGAGCATCAGATAATGCTTTGATATGCTGGGTAGTAGAATTGAAGCCTATGTCAGTTCTTGGAAATCAGTGTCTCTCAGATGTGTTTCCCATATCCTTGTTTTGATAAGTTCCATGGAAAAGACTAGAGTATTTAAGTATAACACTACTGAATGAATGTTTACTGACAGATCATCAGTGCTCACACCACTAGGAAAAGAGCCCAGCATTTCGAGCTCTGTAAAGTATACTCACTTTAAGGAAAAGGTATAGGCTCTTCTGACTCAAAGGTCTGCAAATTCAGTCTCCTGCTATAGTAATGAAAACAACTATGTGTGCACAGAACTTCAGGGCAGAAGGAAAAATTTCTGTTTATGCAGAAGTCAGAGTGAAAGGAAACAGTTCTGACTTTGTATTTGTACTTACACTTTGAAAAAAAAACAGTCAACTAGGCTAGAGGGAAGTGAATTTTTACAGGCATGGTAAGTTGGGATTGAAAATTTTAATGCAACACAGGAGTAATCACTGCATATCAGCTTGAAATTCTGGAAGGGTGAAATAAGGAATGCTATAGTAGAAGGACAATTAATAAAGAACTCAAGACCAGAATAAAGAAGAAATATTTTGTTGAAAAGTAACTACTAATATTCATTCAAATCTTAAAGCATTCTAATCTCTTATTCAAAAGGAAAAATGGAGAAAGAAGGGAGAAGAAACTTTCTTTATATTCCTGTTCTACTAATTTCCCTTGCCATTTACTTATTAGAAGACTAGGTTATCTCAATATGCCATTAAAAAAAACCACAATGAATTAATGACAAACAAAAGTATTTAGCCTTATAAAGGGATTTTCACTGGAACAAAGTGTTTATAGAAATAGTTAAATGAATCTTCTTGGAATTCTAAATAGTGAATCTCATCAACAATAATTCTTTTATTATTTCTACTGAAGATGGTTGTATTCCTATTGTACTTATATATTGAGAAATTTTCAGAAGTTTCTTCAAGCCTTTTAGTGGTTCCCCTCATTCATCAGTAGACAGTGCTGAATATGAATTGAATATGAATTGTATCTCAAGAATATATTTTAATAAAACTACCTACCATTTTTGAATCCTTTCTGAAACGATTTTATTGATAATATTAACAATAATTTTTGTAGTTGTCACATCTACCAAAAGGGAAAAATATAAAAAAGGAAATGCTTAAATAGACCATTGTGATGATGAGCTTGCCCTATCCCCCCATCCGTCCTTTTCATGTAATCCTGATCAAGTAATAGCGATTAGCGGCAGTTGTGATGATTGGTGATGGTTGTGATGCCTGCATCTTGCTCAAGGTGGATTCGGGGGAGACAACACAACAGCCCAGTGTTAATCTATGACAATGCTTCTCTGGCTACAGTGCTGGCTGGTGTCCGACTTAAGCCAAATTTGGAAGACATTGGCACCTCCAGTCAGTATGAAAACATAACTATGAGTTAAACATCTTACTCCATAAATAGTAAGCAGCCCAAGAGTCCTTTGACCTCTCCTGAAATGACAGTGGGCTTCATGTCAGGTTCTCCCTGTTTGAGAGAATCCTTGCCACAGGAGATCCTTGGTAACTGAATTGGGAATAAGTGCACTGAAACTTTGTGATCCTAGCTAGGAAATATAAAGGATTGATTGCTCATATATAATCCTAGACATAAGCTGCTGACCAAGCCTGAGGCTAAGTCTGGATCCAGCCACACTTAGACTCCTCTCTGAGGAGTTTAGAGAGCAAAGGGCTCCTTTCTGAACCTCATGAATTAAGGGAAGGGCGTCCCTCACAGTTTTGCCTTGCCCTGCCCTCTATGCAGTAGATAATCTAGTATACCTTGCTATTGAATCTTCTTAAACTCCCTAAAATACTTTAAATCTTATATTTTCAAATGCAGAAATACTAAAAGTCTTCGTAGTATTAACTCACCTATGGGTATTGCCTACAGCACTTTCACAAAAGTGCGCACACTCTCCTGGGTGGAAAACTGGTTGGATGGCCGGGCCCAGAGAGTGGTGGGAAATGGTGTTAACTCCAGCTGGAGGCCAGTTACAAGTGCTGGGTCAGTGCTGGGTCCAGGGCTCAGTGCTGGGTCCAGCCCTGTTCGATGTCTTTATCAATGACCTGGATGAAGGCATCAAGTGCACCCTTAGCAAGTTTGCAGGCGACACTAAGCTGGGTGGAAGTGTGGAATTGCTGGAGGGTCGGGAGGCTCTGCAAAGGGATCTGAACAGGCTGGACTGCTGGGCAGAGTCCAATGGCATGAGATTTAACAAGGCCAAATGCCGGGTCCTGCACTTGGGGCACAACAACCCTAAGCAGAGGTACAGACTAGGAGAAGTCTGTCTAGAAAGCTGCCTGGAGGAGAAGGACCTGGAGGTGTTGGTTGACAGCCGACTGAACATGAGCCAGCAGTGTGCCCAGGTGGCCAAGAAGGCCAACGGCATCTTGGCTTGTATCAGAAATGGCATGACCAGCAGGTCCCGGGAGGCTATTCTCCCTCTGTACTCGGCACTGGTGAGACTGCACCTTGAATCCTGTGTTCATTTCTGGGCCCCTCACCACAAGAAGGATGTTGTGGCTCTGGAGCGAGTCCAGAGAAGAGTAACAAAGCTGGTGAAGGGGCTAGAGAACAGGCCTTATGAGGAGCGGCTGAGAGAGCTGGGGTTGTTTAGCCTGGAGAAGAGGAGGCTGAGGGGAGACCTCATTGCTCTCTATAACTACCTGAGGGGAGGTTGTGGAGAGGAGGGAGCTGGCCTCTTCTCCCAGGTGACAGGAGACAGTACAAGAAGGAATGGCCTCAAGCTCCGCCAGGGGAGATTTAGGCTGGACATTAGGAAAAAATTTTTCATGGAAAGGGTCTTTGGGCACTGGAACAGGCTGCCCATGGAGGTGGTTGATTGACCTTCCCTTGAGGTGTTTAAGGCACGGGTGGACGAGGTACTGAGGGGCATGGTTTAGTGTTTGATAGGAATGGTTGGACTCAATGATCCGCTGTGTCTCTTCCAACCTGGTTATTCTATGATTCTATGAGAACAGGTTTCAGAAATTCAAGTGGAATCAAATAGTCCAAGATTAATGGATCACTGAAGCAAGGCTTTAATCAAAATCCATAAGAAATCCATTCCATTTCAGGGCCTATTTTCCTCTTGAAATACTTAGGACTGACCAGAAACAATTACTGAGTGTCTTGTTAACACTATGTTTTGTAGCCAAGCTACATACAATGGATCAGCTGTGTCCTAGTTGAAAGTTTAGGGATTTTAATGAAGAACTTGATGGTAATATTGAACCTGGAGCTTCTGCTTCATCTTGTAGGAGAAACGACAAGGCTGAAATCTCAGAATATTTAAAACCATTCAGAGCAAGCAGGGCATTGCTATTAAATAAGTATTTTGATTATGTCTTGTAGACTATGTAAAAGTGAGAAAGAAGTACAATCACATTACTTCAGTAAAGATTAGTGAGCAGGGAATGGAAGAAATTTGCCTTTCTGACAAGATCAGAAGTATTCCTTATTTTCAGAAATCTACCCTTTATAAACTGTCTACTTAAGTACCTTATATTTTCCTCCAATTGTTAAACAAAATAAGTTAATAACAACAAAGCAAATACAAAAGAAGTTGTTAGTAATAACAACCCGTAATAAGTTAATAATAAGTTAGTAATAAGGACTACCCTTAGAATCAAACCACTTCTACTAACACTGCCCTAAAATTATTTAGACAGTATCTATCCAATACCAGAAGAATTTTCTCATCCTCTTGATTCAGCTAAGAATACCAGATGTGTACATTATAATCTTACTTCTTTGTCTGTCAGAGTTCAAAATGCATTAATAGCCTTATTCATACAGACAGAAGCTATGTTCCCATTGCATGTTATTTGCCTGAGAAATACTATTTATTTCTGCAAAGAAATATTCTTTTACACAATCTTGGCACCTAGTATGCCTGGGCTGATGTTGGAAGCAGTCTTCCTCCTGATAATCATACAACCTATCTGCAAGAATTCCACAGTGTGTGCTGCATGGTAAGAACTGTAAGAGTACACATAGCTGAAGTTTCTTGCAGAAATTTAGTATTTGGGGGTTGTTAGAACACTCAGTTTTGACTAGACAAATATAAAGTATAATATGACCTTATCCCTATAAATCACAGAGTGGAATACTTGGTAACAGAATTGGAAACAAAGCTAGAAAAGGGAAAATGGCAAATGCACATTATCAGTATTTAACTAAAACTTTCACTCTGTTCTTAACTTCCATCTCAGGACACCACACTAGAAGATAAATAGTTTTTGAAGCTTGTGGATAAGTTCCAACAAGCATTTATCCTGTCAGAGTAAGATTCTAGCAAATCAACCTTTTTTTTCTATTAAGGTTCTTTATCTATACCTCCTTTTGACTATGCAGTCAGTGAATACAAATGATCCCCAAAAGGGAGATTGGGTACCCAACTGTTCTGTCTTCCCTCTAGCACATCTGGAGATAGTATCGTATGTGTTTAATTCGATTTCCTTCTCTTGCATCTTTTCTGTATAGATAGTTCTTTTGCACTAGTAAAAATGCAAAATTATAATTGAACCTTTTTATGGCTTTTTTTCAGCTAGTCAGCCTAATTTTGACTGACATAAACAACTACTACAAGGGCATAAGAAAAGGGTCTTTCAGCCAATTTTTGATATTCATATGTTTTCTAATCCACCAAAACCTCCTTTATTTTATTACAAGACTTAAAAAATCATCTACCTTGAGAAACAATTAGTATAAAAATGCCATATTAACACAAAAATCATTTTCCTGTGCCCAGCTGTTCACGACAGTCTATCAAGATACTTAAAATGATTGAATATGGATATAGTATCAGAAGTGCTCAATTTATATAGCACCTCCTTAACATACTCATGATTCTAATAATAATATGTACACCTAAATTACTTGCAACAACGAAAACCAGTATTAAAAATAGAAATTGTTTGCCCTGACTTTTGGTTCTGGGCTTTAGTTCAAAATACGACTCTCTCACAAAATCATTTGAGTTGGAAAAGACCTTTAAGAACATCAAGTCCAATCACTAATCTCACACTGCCAACTCCACCACTTAACCATGTCCCTAAGCACCACAGCTACACATATTTTAAAACCTCCATGAATGATGACTCAACCACTTCCCTGGGCAGTCTGTTCCAATGCTTGACATCACTTTCAGTGAAGGAATATTTCCTAATATCCAGTCTAAACCTCCCATGATGCAATTTGAGGCCATTTCCTCTCCTCCTATTGCTAGTCACCTGGGAGAAGTGACTGACACTCACCTCACTACAACCTCCTGTAAGGTAGTTGTAGAGAGCAATATGGTACCCCCTCAGCCTCCTCTCCTCCAGACTAAATTAATTCAGCTCCCTCAGCTGCTTCTTCATAAAACTTGTGCTCCAGACCCTTCACCAGCTTCACTGCCCTCCTTTGGACACATTCCAGGACCTCAAAATCTTTCTTGTACTGAGGTGCCCAAAACTGAAGACAGTCTCCAAGGCGCAGGCTCACCAGCATGGAGTAAGGGGTGCGACAATCACTACCCTAGTCCTGCTGGCCACATCATTTCTGATACAAGCCAAGATGCTGTTGGCCTTCTTGGCTACCTAAGCATGCTGCTGACTCATGTTCAGCCAGCTGTTGACCAACACCCTAGATCCTTTGCCACCAGGCACTTTTCCAGCCACTCTTCCCCAAGTCTGTAGAGTTGCATGTGGTTGTTTTAGCCCAAGTGTAGGACCTGACACTTGGCATTGTAAAACTCCATACAGTTGGCCTCAGGCCATCGATCCAGCCTGCCCAGATCCATGACTACCTGAGAAAACAAAGCACAAAAGTGGGGAGAGTTCTCATGATTGGTTGAGATAGTAGCCACGGACTGCACAACCATAGACATATAGATGCTGCCTGAAGCAATTGAACAATCAATATTTGTTAATCTTATTTATTCAAGTAGCTGCCATAAAAGGCTGCCTTGTGTTTCAGAATTCTCTAGGGAATATGTGGGCATAGCTATGATTTATTGACTTTCTGAAGAGCAGTCAAAAGAGCACTAAGCATTTGTGAAAATATTCATAAAGGTGAACTTTATAACACAGAATTTTAGCCTCTTTAAAAAGTTTCTATTATCCATGAAAAGAATAGACCCCTTCAAAAGGTAGCTAGTAACTGTAGTATAATTATCAGTTTGGAAAGATTCTTGAGACTTTCCATAAAAAGTGATGGACTAACCCTCTCTCCCAATGACAGGAACTGAAAATACTCCCCCATGTCCAAATCCCACCTAATTTGGGGTACTCATCCTATTGTTCAAAATTTATAAATGACACTCTACACTCTCTGCCAGCCCACCAAATAGCTGCAACTTGATTAAAAGAACACAAAATGACATAAATATTCTTACATTTTCTGTAGCTTTTTACAACAGCTTTCTTCTTCAATTGTCACAACTTCTGTCATTGTAATACAGATCCTCCGGTTCATACTGATAATAAATAAGAAGATAAAACCAGTCAGTGAAAGGATGGTGTAACATGTGACAAGACATTTCGAGCAAAAATGGTATCAAAGTTTAGATTCACCATAGGCTAAGAGGCAATAGGTAATTTAATATCCTTTATGTTGATGGCTTTAGAACAAGTTAGAAGACATCATAGCAATCTTAAGAACAAAAATAACACAACCTCTTACATATCAAGGAATCAAAAGGATCCTTACATATACATGAACTTTTCTTAACTGAAGTGTTACCAAGACCTGTAACTATCTTCAGGCAGCTATTCAGGGCTTAAAGTTAGATTCTTGAATGGATCTATTCTGTAGCAGTGTACCAAATAGAAAAAATAATACAAACATTTTCAAATTACTAAAAGTGAAAGTGTTTATCATCCCTGGTTAGTACCTATGGGTGTTGGAACTATGGACTTCTGATTGCCTACAAAACTGGTGGTAACAATAATCTAAGTCTAAAATTAATAAAAACTAATAATCTAAATCTAACAATCTAAAGATTGTTGAAATGCACCTATCACATCATGAGAGATATAGGTGCTTTTAATCTCCCCAAATCAAGTATCCTTTTGATATCTTAAAAATAATTCATACTAAATATCTAATGCATTAAAATTACAATCCAGAACTTGTGAGAAAGTATTCTTTTACATTTCTGTGTAATGTGTTATGCCTAATTTTTAAGTTTAATTTTCAGTTCACAGTACTGAAGATGTAGATGCAAAGAAAGGTGAAGAGAAAGATGGATAATAATAGCCATTAATTTTGTCACTGAACAATGAGGCATAGCCTCCCAGTTTTTATCACTGCTGTCAAGACAGAATATTAGTATTAAACGTTGCCTTCATATGTATACTGTGTTTCCACATTCATTTGTATCAAAAATAGTATCAAAATTGGTTACAACAAAGGGAAAGCTTAAGACCAATAAAATTCTTGTTCAGACAGTTCGAACTCCATATCTGGAACAGTAAGTATGAGATAAAGGTTTGTCTTTACTGTAAGTATTTCCTACTCTTGTATAGATAAGATAAAATCATCACTGAATACCCAAAAACTATCTGTGATGGTCTTCTAAAAATGAACAAGCATTTTTAAAATTTCTTTCTGTTTTCAAAAGAATAATGAAACTTGAAAATATTGAGAGGAATCATCAGATAATATAGTAAGATAAAAAAACATATAGTAGCTTTAAAATCCATGATCATAGAATCATAGAATCATGGTTTGGTTTGGAAAGAACATCCTTAAAGAACATCCAGTTCAATCTCCCCTTGTAATGGGAAGAGACACCTCCCACTAGACCAGGCTGCTCAGGGCCCCATCCAACCTGGCCTTGAACACTCCCAAAGAAGGAGCATCCACAACTTCCCTGGGCAACCTGTACCAGTATCAGCGTTTCTTCCTAACATCTAAGCTCAGTATTCCCCTCCAATTTAAAACCATTCTCATCCTATCACAACATTCCCTTGTAAAAAGTCTCTCACCAACTTTCTCAGTCACCCCCTCGAGGTACTGGAAGGTCGCTATAATATTTCCCTGGAGCCTTCTCTTCTCCAAGCTGAACAACTCCAACTCTCTCAGCCTGTTCTCACAGGGGAGGTGCTCCAGCCTTCTGATCATCTTTGTAGCCCTCCTCTGGACCTGTTCCAACAATTCCATATCCCTCTTATGTTGGAGATTCCAGAACTGGACACAGTGCTCCAAGTGGGGTGCCATGAAAGCAGAGTAAAGGTTGAGAATCACCTCTTGACCTGCTAGCCACACTTCTTTTGATGCAACCCAGCATGTGATTGGCTTTCTGGGCTGCTAGTGCACATTGCTGGCTCATGTCTAGCTTCTCATCATTAAGTACACCCAACTCCTTCTCCACAGGGCTTCTCTCTATCACATCATCCTCATCCTGTACTGAAACCATGGATTGCCCCAACCCAGGTGTAGGACCTTGCAATTCGCCTTGTTGAACCTCATAAGGTTCACATAGGTCTACTTCTCTAGCTTCTCTAGGTCCCTCTGGAAGACATCCCATCCTTCTATTGTGACAACTGCACCACTCCGCATCATGTCATCTGCAAACTTGCTGAGGATGCGCTCGATCTTGCTGTCTATATCATTGATGATGATATTAAACAACACTGGTCCCAATGTGGACCCCTATGAGACACCACTTGTCATAGATCTCCATCTAGACATCAAGTTGTTGACTTTCTGGATGTGACCATCCAAACAATTTCTTATCCACCAAACAGTTCACCAATCAAATCCATATCTCTCCAATTTAGAGAAAAGGATGTTGTGGGGGATTGTGTCAAAGGCTTTACAGAAGTCCAGATAGATTACATCCATTGTTTTTTCCGTGTCCACTGATGTGGTCACCTTAGCGTGGAGAGCCACTAGGTTGGTCAGGCAGGACCTGCCTTTGGTGAAGCCATGCTGGCTGTCTCTGATTACCTAAGATGCAAATCAACTCTATTCTAAACAGTCAGGGTTTACTTTATCAAAAAGGACTGCTAAAAAAGAACAAATTTTCCAACTTCACAACATGGCAATCAGAAAGTATTTAGAAGCAACTAAACAACTTGAGAGACTTGCTGCTGTGAGTAACTAACTCTTGGATGCTGTGGCATATAAATACTTATCCCAACAGCACATGCCACACTTATCAGTTCCTTATTGATTAAGCAAGACTTTTCAAATTCTATTATTCTTCATAACTTCAGATTGTGTAAACCAGCTTTCAGCTAATTTTGCCCTACCGCATTGTCATAAATTTACTAGCAGAGCAAGACAAAAATTTCTGATAAAAAATCCCCAGATATTATTACACAAGTAAATTGACAGACAGATTGAAAACAAAGCAATAGGAACTCCTTTCCCAACTAGAGGAAGAAAGAGCCACTGGTTGTGGCTTCTGTGTTTCTTAACCACTGCATGGATGTGGCAAGTAATATTTGGTATTCTTGATGAGGTTTTGGGTTTGAGCTCATAGAAGACAGAGTAGAATCTCACATTTTTGGAACAAAGTATCTCTTCCCATCTAGCTTGAGAGATATTTGTTAAACATAAAAGGCAGCATTAACAGTTGACTTTAAGGATGGATATCTAGAATCTGCTAAGCCAGGAGCAAATACTGCAAAATACTGGGTAAGCCAACAGTACAGGTTCCAGTGCTACAAAACCTCTGCTTCTCAGTGTAACAGCAGGGAGATATGGACATTAATGTTGTCTTTTGTGGCACTATTTTGAAAATAATACAAATCAGTTTCAATACAAATAGGAGACTTTATAGATTAAAAAAGCAATGTATGTATTTATAGGTAGCATAATGTGGCTGCACAATGAAATTGAAGAATATTTTGGAAGATGTGTCTGAGAGATATGTATGGTAACTGTTTCAAGGCCCTCTCCCCTCCAAGGATCCTAGATGTGAAATAGATTTTTTTTTTCCCCCGATGAAAGACTTAACTAAAATAAGCAGTATGAACAAACCTCCAACTGTGAACTAATTAAAGACAATTCCCTTTCATGGTTTTCCTACTAAATGTCATTTGTGATTTTATTTTGCCTTCTCAAGTTTATTTTACTTTATATATCTGTCCTTTATAATGTTAATGCAAAATACTAATTATTTTAAATACCAGACAATATAAATAAAAACTCAGAACATTAACATCAGCATTTATTAAAAGTCTATGGGAAAAAAAAAGCTTAAACTATGAAAACATATGCGGTCTCATACTAGTAATATTCTTTAACTTTACCAAACCATAACAAAAAATAAACAAGTAATATAACAAAAAGAGAATTCTGGAACTTATTACTTTCATTTTATTTGGATTTATACATTTATACATAGCATACTATGCAAGTGCCTGAATAACCCTCAAGTTAGCCTTTGAAATATCTATGCTATTCTAAATTAAGTAAAGTTTTCAGCACCTCCAGATCAAACCAGCTATATGACAACAAAAGTAACATAGATTAACTGATCCAATTAACATCCTTGGGGCTTTGTATTCAATCATACCCAATGCACATTGCCTCGTGGCATAGGAAAAAGGAAGGCTGGTGGGTTGGGTTTTTTTTGTTACAAATTGATAATTTTAAAGATGTAGCAAAAACAAGGTCCAGGGAAAGGCAATTTTGCTTGAACTCAATGTTGACCTGTCTTGAGCGGAGGTTTCACTACAGACTTTCCAACATCTTTTCAAACCTGAGTAAGTCTATGATTTTAAGCCTGAGGATTCACATCCTCCTCCTTAAACTGCAAAGATGTTTGAGCACCAATCTGGCAACATGACACCTTCTCAACTCATCCATCATATGCTTACATGTGAAGTAGAAGTATTTAATAACTATCCCCACTACGTCTGGAAAGATCTTCTGCTACTAGTAGTATTCATGAAACCTGAGAAATCTCTAACACTGAAGAAAATCAGCAATTAGAGACAGCTGACAATCTTTTCCATTCTTACTGAGAGTGCTTATAAAAGAAATAAATTATAATAACTTCAAATATTTACTCAAAACAATTACACTAGTATTTTTAAATCAGCAGAAGTTGTTATCATCCATACTCATTTTCACATACAATGCACTAGATCAGAAAAGGGAACTGAAACAGAAAAGTAAAATACAGCTTTGGAGAAATTCAACATCTATTTAAAATATAAGCTTACTGACAGTGCCTCAGCTCCAAGGAGTAGGTTTATGACCTGACAACTTGGCAGTAGTTCTGTGTTATGACCAGTTGAGGATATCCAATTGTCATGCAATAATTTTCAGTAATTAGTATACATATTAGAAGTAACTAATCTTTTCATAAGAACAATGTTCTTTCGGATAAACAATAGCTTCTGCAACACTGAATTATAGAGGCCATGCTACTAATTTATGGTGGGTTACAATTATACATGTTGTGGGCCACAAGCACTCTGTGGGCTGTGTAATGAAGGCCAATAGTTTAAAAACTGATTAGAATTACAAATAATCTGCCAGGTGTTCTCATTGCTGTTATGGAAGACTGCGTTATCTTAGTCTTGAGTCTCCAAACCCAAGAAAATACTATGGAAAGCTCTATGGTCAATAAAACTATCTTTTTCAAAACAAATGTTATTTTTATATCACCGATCAAAAATCAAGGTAGCTTTGTAGGGCACTACTACTGATGTTAATAAAAATTCTCATCCCTTTATATGCACAACAGACTGGTCTTTGTAAATTTGGTCACCAATCTGGTCCTCTTAGACAATCCGCAAGAAGCTTATGAGCAAGAAACCAATTGAGAGTAAGAATAGTTATAGAAGAATTGTACAATATATAGTTGGTTTGATCTGTATTTACGTAAGTGGAGTAAGTTACAACTTTCTAATTCACATAATTATAGGAAAATTGGAAAAATTCCTTTTAAATAAATTCAGAATAAATCAAAGAAGCTTCTGAAGTCCTTTACTTTCTTCCCACTAGACTATTAATGCAGAATTTCAGACCTATCTAAGAAAAAAAACATTATATTAACACAGGTAATGGTTGTCTGTGATGGACTGCCAATCAACTACATTAGAATAAACAAAATCTAACCACTGGATCTCAGGTATATAGCTATAAAAATGAAGATATTATTTATATAACATATGGTAAATTGTTTTGAGTCCAATGGGCAAAATATAGTAGTACTTTGTATTAGATAAGATTCCTGTTTTCACCTGTGAATGGCTGTGCTGATGTAAACAACATAATTTGCTATTTTTCAGCTTTAAGTAGTCCTAGATTAGAAGAGATTTTAGAGAAAACAGGTCACAATACAGGATATGAAAATATATTCTGGCAGGCAGAATTAGAAAAAAATCACAGTATTGTGGATTTAAAAGATTAGCATTAGATGTTTTTCAGTGTTAAAACTAAGGAGCTTCCTGTGAACATATATATCATACAGACAGAAGATTCTAAAGTCTAACTGTCCTGTGAAATCCACTGCCTATATATACACAGATTTCATGGTTATACAAATGATAATATCTGTTGTGTGATTAAATTATTTATGGATTTTAAATATAGTAAAATATTCAGACCAAGTGGTCTGATACTAAACACATATGTGATTAAATCACTAAGGGAAGGTAATTGCTGTGCACTAGTGGCAAATGTAACAGTTTCAGGAGTACTTTATGAGGAACATAAAAAATATAAAAATAGAACATAGAAAATAAAGAATATTAACTGGATTTAAAATATCCAAAATGTCAAAACCACAACACTATTCACCAGTTCAGAGTAAGACTATTTTGCTGTCATTTAGTACCATTGCAGCTTATTAAATTCCAGTTGTTAAGGAACAATAAGTAGGTATGGGCTAGCCTATAGATTTCCTGCAAGCATATACCAATGCTGTGCATTCCAAGGTTCATGTTATAGATCAGACAGTAGTACACTCAAGTTTACATTTAACAAGACAGAAAATAGATATTAAATTTGACTGTGACTGAACGTAGTTTTTTTTAATTACAAATAGCAAGCAATTACAAGTTATGAACTATAATATCCTTATTGAATGAACGCTAAGTTAAAATTTCAATTTATCTGCACCTTTTTAATTTTGTACTTAGAAGTCCTTTAAAATTCATCTAAACTTAATGACAGAGTTTTCAGTAATCTGAAACTATTCTGTGATATTTAAATTTCATATATCAATTAAATTAACACTATTTTTTGTCATTCAGGTGGTTGGTGTGTAGAATTGCATGCTCTGTTGTAAATTTACAATGTAAATGTAGGGGTTTTAGCAGTTGGTACTCTCCAAGTTTATAATTCAGATGGATTAAAGCTCATTACATGGCTACAGCCTAAATCACTACTACATTTCAAATATATAACTAAATAAGCATTTATTGAGCATTTCTGCTAAACTGAGGAATCCCTTAAATTTTTACATGTTGGCTTAAAAAAAAATCCGGAATAGACCATTTCCCCTTATTTGTGACAAGTTTTGTAATCCAGCATGTTTTTTTTTTTAAAAAAAAGGTATTGTCTTTTCCAGTGCAGAAGAATGTCACTATGCAACAGTGAGTTTCTTATTGCACCAAAACAATTGCATGGACATTGAAGTGTGAAAAGCTCTTAGGAATGATAAGAAGGGACCTGAATATTAGTACATGCATCTGCATAAGGGTAACTTCAAATGGTGATTTTGCAGCAGAGTAAAACCCTTAAGCTTCATTTTGGGAACTTGTGCTTTTAAGTATCGTCATTGGACAGAGTAAATTTAGACCTAGACAAACACGTTGTGTAAAATATTAAAGAAAGTGAGGAAAAAATAACTACTTAGAAGCCAAGTTTCTGCTGAAGATAATGAGCCTGCATAGATTTTGGGAGTTTTTAGCATTGCAGTTCCAGTAGTGGTAGTTAGATCTAACGAGTTTGTTGAGTCTTTACTATCTAATAGTTAAACTTGGATTTTGAACTAATTTGGATATTTACAATGAATCTGCATTTCCATTATTTTCTCAGTGAAGCCAGTAGGAATTTTCAGGTTTTAGTGTAAAAAAAAAAATAATAGACTTCTAGCCAGTCTTCTGACTTCTACGAGAGAGAGAACTACCAGTGCAGATATTTGTTCAAATACATTCTGACACATTTCAAATCTGCTCAGGTACTTTTACAAAACTTGGTTCTTTACTTGCAACCAGGTTGGATTAAGACCTCTGAAAAAACCTGTCATTTGAACCATTTGGGCAAACAGTCCTGGGACACTCATTTGTAGATTCTTTCATTATTTTAGGCAAGAAAGGGTGATTTAATTCTTATCTTATTCTCTTGGGTTTTTTGTCCCATTTTTTTTTGTTGTCTACTATCAATAGGAAGGCTACCATCATATCAAGCTTCCTGTACAAAATCTAAATTTCCAAAATGCTAAAATATTTTGAATTCTTATTTGACTATTCTGTAGCATTGCCTACTGAAAAAAAAAAAATATTCTTAAAACACTACTTAGCAGTATCAGAACATACTTGTACTTGCTGACGTGGTTTGCAACTACTTTAATCTCTGACATGATCAAATAGTTAATGACAGTTTTGACCACCATCACCCCAGAAAAAAAAAGCAATATACCTTAACAAAGAAGGGTAGGAAGTTCTAGCTACAAAAAAAAAAAAAAAAAAGAAGAGTAAAGTAAAGAAATTTAAATAAATATTTAAATAATTATTTCTAGTTCTATTAACAAAGCATAGCTCTGCCCCCTATTAATATCTAAGTAAAATGTGTATTCAAATCACACCTGTTCAGTTTCTCAAAAGTGCAGTTTCAGCTAATTTAACCATTCATTCCTCTTAGGGACACATTTTGCTGGGAAATTTAAGCTACTGAAATCAACCTGAGTAAATCATGCGGTTAACTGATTTTGGATAATAGAAAATTTTGGCTGATTGAAAAACCTTAAAGACTGTGGAAGTACAGAATACTGGTAGATGACTAGACAGTTTTGCATTCCATATGTCATAGACACAAGTCTCAACAAACTCGTTAGATCTAACTACCACTACTGGAACTGCAATGCTAGAAAATATGACAGATAAATCATTCATCTACATTGTTTATTATTTTCGATGATTGAATATGAACAGGATATAGTGGAGGCTTTTCCCCTCCTTCCTGAGCAGGTGGTCAGGATCATCAAGTAATAAAAGTATAGAATCTCCCTTTTCTTCATTTCTACCAGTATTATTTGTTTTGTACCAAAATAAAATATACTGGCACATGTAATTTATTGAGTTGAAATAACCCTTTGTGTTCCTGTGGGTTTTATTTGCATTGCAGAAACAGGTATAATCTCAGTTACTGTCTATGACTTAATCAGGCAACTTATTATGAACCACAGTCCTAAAAATCTTATTAATCCTAGCTGCAACAATCGACCCTCACATTCTTATTTCACGTTTGGAATGGAGAGAAAGGGCAGGAAATGGCTACCTTGCAATTTATCAAAACCTCTGCCCCCTTCATTGAGAAGAGGAAGACAATTCTACTAGAGCAGGCTTACATCTCAAATACCAGCACTCTAAATACCTCCTACCCATGTCTTTTAGGCATAGTATGCTGTCAGAGGGCTACCAGGACCCTGTTTTGGAGCTGGAGTTATAAACAGGTGCTGAGTCAGTTTCTCTCTCTTCCAGCAGTAAAAATGAAGTGGTGTGATGGGATGTTAAGTTCTACATTGAACCCACTGTTGATCCACTATAGGAAATGTCACGTAATGGTAAGAGATATTTCTGTATTTCCAATTTCAATAAGAAGGACTTCAGATCTGAATTATATTAGATACACTAAATATGGGGGCTATGTAAAACAAATTCCAGACCTTAAACTAGTGATATCAATTTATTAATATAAAATTGGAACATCTTTTCTCCTTCAGACTATGTGATAACTATATGATGATGAGGTCATCACCTGTGACCTTAGGCATGCACTGATCAAAACAAAACACTGTTGTTGCCTAGCTACAAATCTCCACTTTTAAATGCAGCGCAGTTTCTGGATGGTGACCATCGGGCATGTTTGTTCAGAAGTGTTGTTTTTTACTTACATTGATGAGTCTAATACACTCTAAAAGTCTTGTAACACGTAATAAATTTACATACATATCCATCTGAAATTCTTTAACAGCACACACTCATTTTTTATTAAAGATGCATTTCTTTGAGATATCTTAAATTTTAATGATTTTAATGATTACATTTTAAAGGAAAGACTTTAACCACAGTTCCTTCTCTACTCATGCTTATATTCTTCATTAGCTTCTCTTTTAAGAGATAGTTCAATATAATTACTACGAGACTCCCTCTACCACAAAATGATATTTAGTATGTGTGATTTCGCTATCTCAAATCCCAGTAACACAGTTCTCGGGTTGTTTCTTGGACCGCTTACTGAGTTTGGTCAGCTTCAGGAAACTGTCTGTACTGCCCTATGATATTACAGTCATCAAGATCTGCTACAAAATTATTGTGGCACATTTTTTCATCGATGCATTGTGAGTTAGGCCATTTTCTCTTCAAATCCCTCATTCTCTAATCAGATAGTCTGAAATGACTGTAACTAAAATTGCTCTATCATATGATGGCAGATTTAGTTCTGAACCTTCCATTTTTCTTGACAGGCCCATGTAACAGGAGCCACAGTATGTAAGATAGAAATATTCAAAAAAGGACTGAGTAGTATTTTGGCTCTGGTACATAAGCCATTGCTATAGAACTGAGATTACCTTTGCATAGCACTCTTGCTTTGGCTATGGGATCAGAATGTGACTCATACAGTAAAGAATTTTTTAACAGTTTTTCTTGCACTCTACATATTGCCAGACTTAAAATGCTGCATTCTGGAAGCAATGACTCTCCCTTCATATCGATTAAATAATCGTTTAGACAAGATATTTAAAATGCAAAATTCTAAGCAATTTTATAAAGCTCTAGAGTTAAAACTTCACTATAAAAAGGCAGGTATGTCCACATTTTGAAACAATACTTCCTCAGTTGCTAAAAGATAGGAGGTTATGCCCTTCTACTGAAAATGATGTCTTTCTTAGAAAATTTTTGTTTTCCTTAAAGGAAGTTATCTCACCATGTTCAATAAATCATTATTGAGTAACACAGCTGCAATTGGTAATTATCATACACCTTTATGTTTACAAAAGGTGAGTAAGAAGAAGATGCTTCAGATCAAACTGCTGACATCAATGCGTCTCCAATTCTTCTAGATTCCTGTTAATCAAGATCATGGATTTAGCAATAAGATAGATGCTTTCTCTGACAGATAAGCATCTTCTGATCATAAGGGCAATTTGATGGTTCTTAAAACTTATAAACTCCATAAAATACTGAAAAGAAGTCTGTGTAGGTAGCATTCCTTTTGGGTATCTGTTGTTTTTTTATTTCCTCCAGTATATACATGAAGCTACTAAATTGAAATAAAGAAATAATTTGTATTTATGAGGTCTTTGAAAAGTTTTGCAGTTCCTCACTAGGGGATAGACACCACACATTTCATATGCCCATGAGTCAATGAACTACAAACCTAGATGAAAAATAATGTGTCTGTTCATGAACTATTATACTTTGACAAAATGAATAAAGCTAAAAACTGACTTCGGTGCTAGAAGCATCTGGTTCTTATCACAAAGGTACCGTATATGTGTGCTTTGCACTCTCCCACTTGTAGAACTGTATTGAGTTTGGTCGATCACAAGATATAGTTTAAGAGCAACTACCTCAGGCTGCCAGAAGTCTGAAAATTTGTAACATCACCTGAGACCAGATCCCACCTCCCTCACCTTGTGTTTTAGCCAACTTCTCATGTATAGAAATGCTAAAACCATACGAATAGCTTTGATTTAGCTATGTAACCCTAGGATTACCTATTGCAAGATAGCTTCACAAAGGCTGATTCCACCAAGTTTAAGGTTTGCTTTACCAGAAAATTGACTGAGATTAGAAAGAAGTACTCTAAAACATTCAAAATGAAGTAACTTGTATTTTCAACAGGTTAGGAGAATGAGAACACATCACATCATTGCTTCATGTACAGTATCTGACCTTTTAATTCATTCCATAACAGGTTTCTTATTTTTACAGCCCTAACTGGGCTAAGATAAACTGTCTCCTTCTATGGCTTAGTGGCTAGAAAACTGTCTGGCCTCTAGTGGCCAGAAAGCTGCCCAGAGGAGAAGGATCTGGGGGTGTTGATTGATAGCCAGCAGTGTGCCCAGGTGGCCAAGAAGGCCAATGGCATCTTGGCTTGTATCAGAAGCACCATGGCCAGCAGGTCCAGGGAGGTTATTCTCCCTCTGTACTCGGCACTGGTGAGACTGCACCTCGAATACTGTGTTCAGTTCTGCTCACTACAATTAGCTTGTTAGGAATGTGTCCAGAGCAACGAAGCTGGTGAAGGGGCCAGAGAGCAAGTCTTATGAGGAGCAGCAGAGGGAACTGGGGTTGTTTAGCCTGGAGAAGAAGAGGCTGTGGGAGACATTATTGCTCTCTACAGCTACCTGAAAAGAGGTTGTAGAGAGGAGGGAGCTGGCCTCTTCTCCCAAGTGACAGGTGATAGGACAAGGGAATGGCCTCAAACTGCACCAGAGGAGGTTCAGACCGGATATTAGAAAGAAATTTTTCACAGAAAGGGTCATTGGGCACTGGAACAGGCTGCCCAGGGAGGTGGTTGAATCACCATCCCTGGAGTTATTTAAAAGATGAGTAGACAAGGTGCTGAGGGGCATGATTTAGTGGTTGATAGGAATGGTTGGACTCGATGATCTGAGATGTCTTTTCCAACCTCATGATTCTATGATTATTACAATTAAGATTGTCATATTTAATTCACACTACAGAATAAAATTTGGGAAAAGTTTTCTTTAATCTAAGGTCTAAATTGCATATTTAATTCCAGCTATACAAAATTCTATACATCCTTGCTCCTTGTTTTCAGCCAACTTCATCTTTTTATATGAGTTCCTGGTAACACAGTTCTACAACGGCATCATATGGAAGAGATCACTTTTTAAGTAGAAATTTAAAAAAGAGAACAGGAAAAGACCTTACTCCCTAATGAGAACCTGATATGTATTCCATTTACATAAATAAGTGCACAACAACCACAGTAAAAGCAACCTAAAAATGCATTTTGTAATAGTGTGTGCAAATTCATAAAACATCAACGATTATCCACTTTTAAATACCTTTAAAAACTAAAATATTGCTTGGGTTGGCTGCTATCAAAGTATGGTAATTTTTTTGTCATTGTCTGACATCACAAGCTTATGACAAGAGCTTTCTAGGAAACTGAAGACCTTTATTCAGGAGGTTAATGTGAGGTAGGAACTCCATTCAGTGTTATTTTGGCTTAAGGGCATAATGTCACAATTTGGTGCATCCTCTAATGACTTTTTTGTTTCTAAAGGCAGCTTACAGC